>WURV02171425.1:0-31386 GCA_011762755.2 Epimenia babai | reverse complement strand
ATACGTAGTTATAATATGTGTAGTCTACTTATATAATGATTGTGTGTATAAAGTTGATGAATAAATAAATAAATAAATAATAAATAAAATAAATAAAGAAGATGATTTTACGCCAGTATTTTTACTCTGAAAGTCGTTTCTATTTTTAGCTCATCTGAGTGTGTGCTCGGTGGAGCTTTTCTGATCGGACTTTGTCCGTCTGTCAGTCGGCCTGTCCATATATCTCATGTTAAAATTTTCTTTAAAAATCTTTTCAAAAACTTTTTATTTTAGAACTGCCATTTGGCAGATATTCTCATTGGGTGGGTATCATAGATTTGTTAAGCTTATCATCTGCCCAAGGGAAAGTAACTGCTGTAAGCTCTGCAATTTGGCAGATATCCTTAAGTTGGTCTCTTTTAAGTTTGTTTAGCATATCATCAGACCAAGGGGAGGTAATTTCAGCCGTTTGTTATTGTTACTTAAAAAAATTTTCTTAACTAACGAACTTAAATTTTCTGAATTCTTTTTATATTCTAGAAGGGTGCTTTTAGGCCACTTTGGCCTTTTGTTTACTATCTGCATGACTGTTTTTCAGCCGGTTGGGCCTCTTGTTTTAATATCTGAGTGCTTGTAGGCCTTTGTGGCCTTTTTTTTTTTAGTTTTTGTTTTTATGGTTTTTCAAGAATTTTTTTGGCCCTGTTTGGCCTCTTACTTTAATATCTGAGTGTTTGTAGTCCTCTTTGGGCCTTTTTTTATATCCATATGAGTGTTTTGAGGCCTCTCTGGCCTCTTGCTTTGACCCTTTCCACACTGTTGTCAGAGAATGTTATTCATATAATAATGTAACACGCAGCCATCACTATCCACAGGGTTACTGTCTGGAGGCTTCCTTGGCATTTTGTTTTATCCTATTTTAGCTTTTGTTTTTGGGGGTTTTTATTTATTTTACGGCAGTTTTTCAAGTTTTCACTTATTCAAGCATATCAATTGCTTCTTTTATTTGACATTTTTATTCTTTCTTTGTTTTTCGTTTTTCTTGTTTTTTTTTAATATTTTTTTCAATAGTCAGGTGAGCAACTTGAGGCCACTTCAGCCTCTTGTTAATTGAAATCATTTTTCTGAAAGTGTTTTGCTGAATTTTTGCTTGGATTGGTCTCATTCACCTTTCCTTAGATTTGTCATCAGAAAAAACATCAATACGATGTTCAGTATTTTTACATATAATGCATAGACCTTGGTCATAAAGCCAAGTCTTCTGTGGAATGTTGTGAATAGCACAAAATCATAAAATTTATTGGCATTGAACAGGAAAGTGGACAATTTCATCCAATCCTCTATTCATCGTAGTTCTGTATATCAGCCACAATGGGGGCCAGTTAGCTAACTAAGTATTGAGGTTGTGGGACTCGAATCCAAAAGGTCTTGGATCAATTCGTTCACTACCCAGTACAGTGCCTATCGTCTGCCCACCACGAGTTCTGGGTAGCCTTTCAGTGTGGCTTTCCCCCCATGACAGCTCTACTTCTCTGCTCTGTGGTATCTATGGTTCTAACCTCTCCGGCTACCTCTTTATCTTATTGTAAATAATTATCAACTATCACAAACCTAGCAAAGTATGTAACATACCGTATATACTCACTTACAAGATGACCTTTTTTCACCAAAAACGCAGATTCAAAGTGCGGGGGTGGGGTCGTCTTCTAAGTGAGACTATAAGTGAGCTGACCGAGGACGACTATTTATACAACGATATGATCGCATCATCAACTGCAACGACGCAAGACCCCGAGATCAATGACTGCGATGACATTTACGACGAATGTCTTACTGAACAAGAAGCACATATTTTATTTACTAACGACGAAGACAACAACGCGTGGGACAGTCGAAATTAGATTTATTTACATTTCCAGTACTGTATCATGAATAAAAGTTCGCCTCGTCTTATAAACGGGTCAACGCTAAAATTGAATCTTGTGTTTCTAAAGTCAGTGAGTCGCCTTATAAGCAAGTATATACGGTATGTAGGTGAGTATAGGCATTTGGAACCAGCAGCATGAATGAACAAAGATCATCCATATCCCCATTCTCAGTGTTTTTCCTCAATAGGGTGTTTTTCTCACCTCTTATAACTTTGACTAATCCAATTATCATGTTTACCATATAGACTGACATTGTAAATGGTCAAAAATTTCTTAGCTTGAATACTATATATATGGAACTAAGCTACATGTACTGCAGTGTATTATTTATACTTAGCCGCTACCATTTCAGTGTAGTGTTCTCTAGTGGCCAGTCTTTTTCCGAAGGACTTTCTCGGGACTTTTTGCTGAGTGATCTCTCTGGGGAACAGCTAATAGTTCATATGGTCTTACAACACCTGCAAAAATTAGTCAATTAATTTATAGTCCATAATGCTTATTACCGATGTCTGTGTATATTACTGGCAAATATTAGTGCGTTCTCAAAACAGTATGAAATATCTAAATGCCCAGGAGAAAGCTTGCCCATGATGCTCACTCAGTACAGTACCAGACTAATTATCAGGAGGTCGTGGATTCAAGTCCCATTACAGCAATAGGTTTTTGCAGTGCATATCTGCCCAGTTATTGAAATAACGACATTGGCTACCCCTATTAACATTATTTGGTCTTACTCGTTCATTTATTTTTGTTAATCATTATGAATATTTTATTTATCCAGGTGAGCATTTTGGCATCTTTTTGGTTGCTTTTTGTACTTTACAATATGGCTAACATGACAGCCCACACCATAGCTCTATGTTCACTTCACACATGTGTAGTTTGTTGATTTTCCCATATGTTATTTAGCAGGTTTGTCATCCACTGCATTAAAGATCAATTTCATTCCTCCTGCATTGAAAGTCGTGGTCAGTACTATTCAGTTGGTCATTCTTTGCGATAAGGTATAGATTGTACGCTATCTGTATGTAAATTAAGTCTGGATAGTGGACATTAGTGTGTCTGTGATCATTCAGTGATCATTCAGGGACTAAGAGAGACAGCGAAACAACTGCGTCCGCAAATAAGCTGGTCTCCACTAATGGTCAACGTTATATAGATTGACGAGGAAATTCCTCAGGGCTATACCATTCCCATTATCACACTGAATCCTTACTGGCCTTGAGAACTGCTCACTATAATTAGTTTAATAGTATACTATGTAGCCAACCAGTAGACCATATCTGTTGATTATCATTACTCCACTAAATGAGATTATCGCACTGCTATTAGAACAGAAATTTCTTTTGATGTATACATGTACAAGTGTGATGTGGCAGCAGGCCTAGTAGCTATGCCTTTAGACCCTAAGTTCTTTCACACTACCTGTGGTTGAAGCATAGTATATCTTAATGGTAAAAGGGGCTCGTCAAAGGGGTATAAAAGTATTTTTATTCACAAAAAATCATTTTCCGACTAAGTTAACAGGTTACAGTAAAACAAATATAGATAAAACAATACAAGCAATTATGTGATGAATGTTGAGTTTTGTCAGGTAGCATATACACAAATTCTTTGTGCATAATGAACATAAAAGAGAGTGCTCGATTGCACCAAACTACTTTTAGATGTCATTTCATGACAAATCTTGATCAATATTCTTTGAAGAAAAATGTTTTGAGATGTAATTTGAAAGCAGTCAATGATGAAAATGAATACTTGTCAGATGTTACGAGCCGATATGGATTACTAGGAGCTACGACGTGGTTACCAGAGCGAAGCGACCTTCAGGCACATAGAATGACACCAAGTCATTAAGGTACACAGGATTCACGTCACGCAGACAGAGAAAAACAAACACAATGTTTTTTAAACTCGAAACATTGTCGTATTGGTAATCGAACCAGTGTAGGTCCATTGTAATATTGTGATTATAAGCTTCCCATATTATGGATCGAAGTATTGGAGTACAAAAAGATTTTTACCTGTATTTTGTAGACTACGCAAAGGCCTACGATAGGGTGCAACATGTACAATTGTATAAGATACTAGTCAAGCTAGATATTATTGGAAAAACATTACGATGGATCCAAAATTTATATCGGGAACAGACTGCGGCAGTAAGGGTAGAAGATGAACTTAGCGAATGGACAAAGATTTAGAGAGGAGTGAGACAGGGTTGTGTTTTCTCTCCAGACTTGTTCTCCCTTTATAGTGAAGTCATCTTGAGATAGAAGACATGCCGGGAGTAAGGATTAATGACCGAAATTTGAATTAAATCAGATATGCAGATAAGACTGTATTCTTATCGGAATCGGAACAAGATCTCCATAATATTATGGACACAGTGGTAACAGAAAGTGAAAGTATGAGACTGTCACTTAACACAAAGAAGAAATTCTCTATGACATGTCCAAACAGCCAATCCCACCTTTGTGAAGTATTACATCCAATGGAGAAAGGATTAAGCAAGTGGAAAAATTTAACTATTGAGGGAGTAACATTCGATGGAAAAGCGACACAGAAATAAAAAGAAGAATTGCAATAAGTAAAGAAGCCGTCAATAAGAAAAATGTTCTGACTGGTACAGGGATTTAAACAGAGGCAAAATTAAGAATCCTAAATTATTACATTTTGCTGATACTCATATATGGCTGCGATACATGGAATATATCAAAAACGACGCATATATCTTGGACAGACAAAATGCCAAATGAACTTATATTAAATACATTTGGTATAGGCCGAAAACTAATGAAAACCATCAAAAAGAGAAAACAATTACTTTTTCGGATACCTGATGCGTAGGAATGATGTAGAAAACCTATCAATAAGTGGAACGATAGAGGGAACAAGAGCAATGAGGAAGGCAGCTGTCACCTTATTTGAACATAAATATTAGGCAGGTATATAACCCCCCGCCCCGCTCTATGCAGGCATGCTCACAGGGTCCGCATGGTGGAAAAATAACAGATATTGGAAAAGGTGTAGGAAATGCCTCAAGCAGTGTTAATGGGGATTATGCTTCTCATTTCGAGGGGCAGTACATTCTATAAAGCGGGCTCGGCAAAGTGAAAGCAGCGGTTTGTGACTAGTCGGCAAGTTGTGACTAGTCGACAGTTGTCAACTGTCGCTAGACACAGAGAGGCAGACCTCAAAGAGCGACTGGGCACATAACCAGAAATCATGTTGATGTACGCAGGGCCAGAGCAATGCATGGCTTCGTGAACGAAAGTCAGCACCTTTTAAATGATCCTCTTTGACACAGGCAGCCAGCCTAGATCTACCAGGCAATGTGTAAAACGAGAAAATTTTGATTGCTGGTAGATCACACGAGCTGCACTGTTCTGGACTAAGTGTAGTCGGCGAATAAGATAGAAAGGGGTGCCAATTAAAAGAGAATTACAGTAATCCAAACGAGAAAGAATCAACGAACCAACCATAGATGCAGCGGTATCGTGCAGAATGTATATTCCTTGAAATTTCAAACCAGCGCAAACAGGCAAGTTTTGATTTCACAACGGCACTGTCATGATATTTTCCAAAAACATAAATGAATGTTACATAGGGCTATCCTGCGAATAGGTATGTCATGCCAGCAAAATGCCTTGTTCCTGCATAAATTGCATGCATCTAGTTTTATGTGTATTTTCCCTACCATTCACTTCAACAATTTTGTCTTTCACAACCTTCGTGCATCCTTCACTTTTTGCATGATGAAACATTCAATGAATCACTTGCCATCTTGCTCCAATCACCCCTCAATGTGGCTACAGATGCAAGCTACACAGAGGATCTTGCCAAAGCCATCAATTGTTTGAGGAGTGGACCAGCGAATTGCGGCGTGCGTTAGATAACAGATTTTACCCCCCCCCCCTCCCTTCATCCCATGGTCGTGACGAGGCCCTAATGAATTGTATTGATACATCATGGGATGCTTCATTGATCAACAAACATTGCACCCTACATGTGAACCTTATACACACTTGGCTGCCTCGATGTTGACCCACAGCAGCTGATTACATAATGCCATCATTCCAAGAAGGACTTATTTCAACAGTGAAATGTGTTATAAGCACCTTACAGTGATATAGTAAAATACCGTCAGGTGCGAAAAATTGAACGTTATAAGTAAATATTCACATGAGCTTACTGCTTAACGGATGTTACCAGTGTATATGTTCGTTTTTTGTTGTCTGCAGGATATATATATCTATCCATCGTTTGTCTGGAAGCTGAAAGTGGCTATCATATATATTTTTCGTCTGTATAATAAAAAGATAATCCTTAAGGTATTCTGTATTTGACAGAATTGTTAACGCAGACACTTTCATTCGTCAACATGGAAATTTCCCTTCAATCACTTCTTCCCGGAGTCGCTCGGTTATGGAACTGGCAGTTTATGTGAGAAATAATGAGAGTTGCGATTAGGAGACGACGGCGACGTTGCGCACGGCGATATAGCTTCGCCATAGGTCTCTATCACTAATCAATCTTTATCATTAACTAAGGCTTGGGGATACATTCAACCCATTCAGCATGCGAACTATCTTTCATTGTTCATCAATTGCCATTACGGCGATGATCGATCACAATTCACATCTAATTTATAGGTTTTTGTAGTTTTGCTAGTTAGTAATTACGAATTGAAGGCTGGAATAATAATAGACAGTCTCAGAAGATGCCGCATCATAATTATGTTAGTGGTGCAATTTATATTGTAGGCTATCGGATTGCCTTGAAAGTAGCGTCGGTTCCATAGTCTGTAACATTCCACAGACCGGGTGCCTATATTTCTAACTTAATTTGCAGAAAATATCATGGCTCTATTGGTATGGAATATTCCCTGAATACTGTACAGTTTTTTTAAATATAATTTAGGTAATTACATTATAGTCTTAGAACATTAGGCTATTGTTTCATGTAAAGTGTGTTTGACAACTCTGCTAATAAGTACACTTTGAACAAATAAATTTCATTTCATTTCATACAGTTGATAATATATTTTTTTGGTAAAATATCTTATTTATTCATTAATAGGCAGTGATTTTTTGAATATATGGAATATTGGGTTTAAGAGTATGAACAATGTACTATACTGCAATATTACACTTGAGTGACTCCGAGATCTTGAGGTTCCCAAAGTTGAGCTGACTGTTCTTCGGGCGAGTTCCTCGAAGTGCTGGCATTCTGGAATTATCTCAATATCACCAGAGATAAGCATAGTAAACAAAGGAAAAGACAACAATGTTTCCTAAGAACTTACAAGAAAACCAACCTAAATAATCTATGTCAAAACTTTTAAAAATTTTAACAATTTTTGCGACCACAAAATCAAAAGCCATTGCGCAATTTCCACAGGTTTATGACAATAGTGGACTTTAGGAACTTCAGAGCCTAAGATATATCTACTATTTATACTTAAAGGAAAGGGATAACTATATTGGTCTTTAAAATACAGGGGAAAAATAGTAGGAGTAACACCTTTGAGACTCATTATAGTTTTTTAAAAAATCAGTTGTAACAACATTATTACATTATCTCTTTACCTAGTGTATTTATGCGAACCTTGTCTGTAGATCATTTTCATTTCACAAACCTCACAAAGCATATTAGACATATACAAAAGCTTGTTTTTTAATAAACTATAACTTCTACTATTTAACTTAAATAACTTCTACTGGTAGTTATTTTTAGCATTTTTAAGTAGTAATAATTGAGTAGAACCACAGGCAGATCATGTGGCATATTGTTGTATTTGTACAGATGTTTTCACATTTGACACTTAATCAGACTATATAGATTGATTCTTCATTAACATAACATCTAGTTTGTTTCGCCTTTTGTACTTATGAATTGGCATTCTAATCAAGCATAAGTCGATGCGCTCAGACACAAATTACTGTGTTTATCAAGAAGCCATATCTGTGACCATTTTCTCACTTTCAATCCCACATTCCATCCCATTTGATGCTCCACCAAAATACCAACTCCTATTTTCCAACAGGCATCACGAAACTGTGGCCCGTGTGTCTGATAGATCTGATATTCACTTAGAGCTTGGCATCATTTGCCATCAATTCTTAAGGGAAATATTCCTGTATTTTTAACTTTCATATTAAAATCAAGCATAAAACTACCAGATCACATGGAAGCATCTTTCATTTTTAAATTCAGTATTCAATCAATCTGTCAGAGAGTGTCTGCAATCCATTTTTTCTTTATCTACACTAAGATTGGTACAGGGTACTATCTTCCTCAATGATTCTTATAAATGTCCTTTGGCAAGCTGTGCAAGCGGCTCTAAATTGTGATATGTAAATGTCACACTATACTTTTTATAATAGTCATGTGACCTATAGGTTCAATATTCGATCAATAGTCAATATGTCGACCTCATAAAATTCTTTCTGTAATGTTCTCTATTGATTGTCTACACTGGATGCATTGTAAAAAATATGAATATAGGTTTTCGTTAATACATACGCGACCCTCGTCACAAATATGAATGTTGCTTGATACCAATTTTCTATATCTTCCAAACATTAAATATACATCAGTTGATTTATATGAAATGTTTAGTTGTTCAATTCGACGTTGCAACCTAATTTCCATTCTCAAAACACGGATATGATCTGTTGCGTTTCATTGGTCTAGCCAAGTACCATAAAATGCAACAAAAATTATGTTGGGCCAGGTGTCCTTTCGTTGTTAGGTAAAGTTGTAGGTTGATTGTCTACTGGTGATTAGACACTATCACCCATGTGCTAAATGTAAGACTTTACTACCTATTAACACTTGTAAACAAGTTAACGGGACACGAACACGAACACGAGATGTCATAAAATTCGTTCATTTGTTTAACTATTCAGTAGAAGGTTCTTTTTTAACTACCAAAACCACTTAAGTTTACTTGTACCATATTAGAAATCTAATTCTTCCCCTAAAATACACATCCCATCTCAGAAAGTGCTAGTGATATAGGTCTATACAGTAGTAGACCTATCGTATAGGGAAAAAGTTCTAGTGATATAGGTCTATACACTAGTAGACCTATTGTATAGGGAGAAAGTTCTAGTGATATAGGTCTATACAGTAGTAGACCTATCATATAGGGAGAAAGTTCTAGTGATATAGGTCTATACAGTAGTAGACGTATCGTATAGGGAGAAAGTTCTAGTGATATAGGTCTATACAGTAGTAGACCTATCGTATAGGGAGAAAGTTCTAGTGATATAGGTCTATACAGTAGTAGACCTATCGTATAGGGAGAAAGTGCTAGTGATATAGGTCTATACAGTAGTAGACCTATCGTATAGGGACATCAGCATTATGCATAATAAGATATTAAGATATCAGTACAATGAATGATGTTAATAAATTCTTCATACATAAACTAATCAATATGAGATTTACATAATGATCTACCTCATATTTTCCCATTCACTCGGGCATTTATGGAAATTTATGGCAGATCATATCTACTGTCTATAAGATTTGCTTGAATTATACATGATGGGATGTCTGGGTGAGCCATTTTGATCCCCCACATGTGATTGCTGTCATCATCAATTTGGGACATACCACGTGAGTCATCAGCAATCATCAAGTCTTCAGAGCTTCTGGGTTGGTATCATTAACCACGCTCTAAGGCAATATGTCTGTGGATGAGTTGCATTGCTCATTTTAGTTTTCCTTACTCTTACTCCAGTTACATTTCTTATGTCGCCCCTCATCAGCCAAATGTAATTTCCCAGTTGTGTACGCACGTAATAAGTAAAATGGACCTTTTCAGGGGGGGGGGGGAGAGACAGTCTGGAGTACATGACATACTGGTTGATGTCATTGCCCAGCTTAGCAGTTGCGGAAAGTTTAGGCGATGAATTTATTCATACTTTTCAAGTTTTAGAGTCTAGATACGTCCAGATGGGTATCGTAATAAATATTATAGCTATAATTATTGCTGAGCCTTCACCAGACTTCTCAATCAACATAAATTTTATCCGCAATTACCTAATGATTTCTTATTGTTGTGCCATTAATAAGTTCATCATACTAATTTATTTTCCGACACTGAGTAATTACTTGCTTATGGTAGCAGATTAGCTTGAGATGAAGCTTGTCTTGAATGATTCTTTTAATTACAGTGGGCATTTCAATTGCCTTATCAGAAATGATTTACCAGTAGATTTAGAAAGAACTTGAGTTAATTGGGCAATCCACAATCGGTCAGTGTGGCGTGGATGCTTCCCATAAAATGGGTAGATCCAATAAACCATTAGGATCCATTTAATTAACTATTTTATTGACCTTGTGATATAATTTTTATTTATTTTATATATTGAATTTGCCTTTTTCATTACATCCTTAGAGAGAGAGAGGGAGAGGGAGAGGGAAAGAGGAAGAAAAAGGGTTCCTATTGACAAGTATTCAGTTAGTAGTAGTTGTACCTGATCTAAGTTATATGTCCTGCTGTGTGTTGCTGACACGTAGCCGGTGTCATCCCAAAATTGAGCAAACTTATGTAATTGGTCATTCTTTGTAATATTTATCAAGTGAGTGACTTTCTGTCTTTTTTACTCTTTGAGAAATATTTATACCATATCAATTTCTTCTTTACGCAATACTATACTCCAAAAAATGCAATGCATTCCAGAATGGGGATATTATGCAATTCCCCATTCAGCAAACATGGGTAACACGGAGGTCGCACCCAGTTGGTAGTCACATATTGTATATATTACAGTATATACATTGTATGATGCAATGTTGATTGCTTTAACAAATGTGATATACTCATGAATATTCCTGTAAGATGGATGTTATGGATTGCATCAGATTAGAGAACTATTTTAATCGTATGGCGCACATACAATACATTACGACTAATTTCATAAATAATGCAGCAGCATATCAGAAAAAGATCATAAATTATGATTCCATTGCTCGAAATCAACACAGATATCAGATGATTGCAGTTAATGATAGTGAATACAGTATACAGTGATTACATCGATGATTACAGTGATTACACTGATCTGCGCTGCTGTCCAATCGTGCCTGTCGGGTGCTAATTTAGCTGGTTTTGCGATAATCCACAGGGCTGAGGTAACGTCAAGTTGGATGAAAGGCAGAGAGACTACCGGAGTATAATCAATAAGTTTCCCTTTTATGTTGACTAAATCTGCATTCAAGGACAGATATATGCATGCATGTCTTAATAACATACCCATTGTCTGAGAAAGAAATTATACAGTATCGACAAGAATTAGAATTTTCTTGCCAGAATTGATTACCATATATGGGTGAGGAATAAGCCTTTTTTGTATATATTTGGTATATATATATTTTATATATTTTTTATATATATATTTCCGGTATAAATTCTTTGTATCTTTGTATAAATAACTTATCACTACCGTATGTTATTATTGAATACGCTACTTATATTTTATATGAACATTTGTACATTTAAAATTTTAAAGTTGTTACAGTCTAACCCGCTTAAGTCGACATTCATGGGGATATACAATATTTGTCGAGTTTGCTGTACGCCGACTAAACCGATTCACACCGACTGACCCTCGAAAATACTATACACTCTATGCTACAGTAGATAGTTAAATGTTATAAATTTGACAGTATTTCGATTATTATTATAGTTCCATTACTTCTATCAATTCCAGTTAGTAAATATTACGTGTGATATATTTTACAATCAATAATTAAAATAATTTAAAAGACTACATCCAATTAAGATCGCATATGCCATATTTCGCGTCTTTCCAAGTACTGCAGATTTGTCTCCCATTACATTGGGCGAGTCATCGGATACGGCTAATATGGGTAAGACTGTACTAATTTCTTAGTTATTAGATATTTGAACCACTTTACGTACATAAGTGATGGAAAAGGGAAGTGGTACTACAAGCTATTGCTTTTTCTGCTTTCCCTTTCTCAAACCTATATCTACAGTGTCATGTTATACTTACATAGCTTTTCTTACATAGTTTTTTTATGATCGTGTACAATACAAACACTGTATGTATATTGTTTTTTAAAATAAACAATAACTGAACTAAACATGTCTTCGAAATTGAATTATTATCTCTGTCATTCAGTCGTGGTCAATACACCTTTAATATATCTCGCATTCCAATACAGTAAAATATGGATGTAATTCTCCCTGCTACAGGCATATACATTTTAGTGATGATGCTGGTGGCTCAAGGCGTAATCATACCTTAAGTAATGCGTTAATGTAACGTCAACATCGTTAAGTATCAGCTCGTAGCCAACGCTGCCTTTATGTGCTCTCAGCGTCATATGCCAGAATTTTGTATATTTTTTGTAGTATTTTTGTCTTCTAGAATCACTACTAAATTGTTTCACATTGAGAAAAGAAACTTCTAGGCCGTGTCTCCATACTTATTTCCCTACTCTCGATGATATTTGTAACAGGTGTAGGTCATTCACTGTCAAGAACACTATATGGCTAGTCTAGACAAATATTCTTGTAAACATGAGTTAAATTATTGAGAAGCTTAATATTTACAATGCTGCAATTAGTGTATCATAGGATGCTAATTTGGCTGCATCACAAATTGTTATGCCTGTCACCTACGCTAGCCTTCTATATGCCATCGATTATGGCAGGTAACATGACAAATCGAGTAGCTTCGGATAGAAGGATAAACATTTTGGTGAAAACCACAGTCTCAGCAGATAGATGACCTTCGTCTATGCATGATCCTGGTTCAAAATACATACAGACAGCCCTTTCATACTTCGCTAAATTTGTCATAGGTGATGATTATTCACAATCAGATGGCCAGTTAGCAGGAAAGACCATGCATAAAACATCTGAAACATGGTCACATAAGAAGGAAGAAGTATTTACAGGCATCCCTGATGTCTACCTGCCAGACAACCCACGTTATTTAGAAATTTAGCTAAATTTGTGATAGGTGATTATTATTTAGAATGAGGATTGATGGAATCCTTAGTATCAAATCACTGTTCTACCTGTTTCATTTAGTATTATATGCTTCACAAGACTGGAATGGGTTGGGCTCAAATTATTGTAGTTTGATGAAAATGTATCAAAAATAAATTGGTCACTCAATCTTCTTAAACCAGCAAATGTCAAACTACGTGAACCATTTAGGAATAGATCCGCATAATATATAGCTTGCTGAATATTTAGGTCCAGGGGGTGTAGTGGTTAGATCGTTGGATATGAACCAGGGAAGCTTTGTGGTACCCTTACAGTGTGATTACGTAGGGGTTTTTTCCTCTTATATTCCTATGTTTCAAAACCTCGCGAGATGGTCACTATGGTACCTACCTAACTGCTGTCTTCTCATCCTGTAAAAAATGATCACCTTCTCAGATTTAGCAAAGTGTGCCACATACAGGCTATCCGATGGTTTCAACCAGCGGCGTAACGGGACATAGGTCATGTCTGTCCAGACTTGGTTGTTTTACTCCAGTGTTTTCATTGGCATAATACCAATGAGGCTAATCCTTTTCTCATGCAAAATAATATTGCAATTTTAACATCACCATTTAGCTGTCCATCAACGCTGGATTACGTATTGTAGTAAAGAAAGACGATATACTATTATTATATTATTGATCGTAATTTGCGAATTAACCTTTCTATTAGGTGCTATTAGGAACAACCTGAGTCTGGCAGGAGAGCTTTAATGCTGCCTTCATACATAGACTGTAAAGTGAAGTAAGAGATACCTCCTCTGAAATCTGTCATAAATTGCGATAACAAGTGATAAGTAAACAACGATTAGTGCCCAATGAAAAAAATAGGACGTGGAGAGCATGTTGCTTTTGGTACGGAGCACTGATGTTTATACTTTTCTAACAGCAACTTTAAGAAAGAAATCAGATGTCCTTGAAATTGTCTCATTTGTCAAACCCATTTTATTTGTGATCCGTAAATTAGACCTTTATACTATTTTGGGCACATCTAATACAAATTATACTCAATAGCATATAATGTATTTCAGATCAGGAATTTCAGATCACATTATACTTTTATTGCATTTGTGAGTATATCATTGTTTTGTTTTAAACCCGTATTTATTTTACTCAGCTTTAAACACTTTTTTTTCACAAAACATACGCAACACATCCTGACCAAAATGTACAGAAAGTTGATTAGTATTAGTAATAGTGTGAAAGTAATTTTGTGTATCAAAGTTATTTTGTCTATAAATTATTATTATTCAGTATTATAAAAATCGCATAATTCAAAAGGATGATTATTTAGTAGAGTAAGGTTGGAACCCAAATGTTAGTGCTTTTATACATTCACGATGTGTACACAAACGTCAGATAAGAAGACATTCAACATTTCGAGATTGACTTTTTATTGATACAGGTCTCAAGTTAAGCCATTTGATAATTATTATGGGAGACGATATGCACTTATTTGGCTCATGAAATGACAGTTTTCTCTCCTAATGAAAGGTATTGAATTACGGAAAGTAGTAGACTGTTGGTCGATATGTCTGCCTGGAAGAGAATGAAATTTTTGAGTGCTCCATAATGGCAGCTATGTGGCTAGTGTCTCGGATTCTGAGAGCAGCATAGATTTCTATATCTGTGGATCTTCCATAGTAATTTTCTAATAGCAAATAAAGTAAACTTTAAATCTTAAATTTCCATGTGATTTTCCATATTTCCGATTACATGTAAACGTCATCTAATACATACTACTGGAAACTTTAACTGAAGAGCCACATTTAGGATGTTAGGATATAACATCGACGTTACTAGCCATGAACTCATGGTAAACCATGCCTTCAGAAGGATACAAAAATCATCTTTACTTGTTCCACATGATATTTCAGAAAGTTATCCTTTGTTACTGGGCAGATGATTAAATAATTAGATTTTTAATTTTGGTGGGTCTGGATTGATTTTCAGTTTAGTAAGTTCATTATATGTATGACCTGTGGGGTTTTAAATGCTTTAGACATCCTTTGCCAATGAGGTTTAGGAAACCATTGGAGATTGAAATGAAATGAAATTTATTTGTTTAAAGTGTACTTATTAGCAGAGCTGTCAAACACACCTGACACTTCTAAGACTCTACTGTAATTACCTAAATTATATAAAATTAACACCTAACAGTATACAGGTAATACAGATCAATGTTAAATATAATTAGGTACATTTACAGTGAGCATAAAATAGATAACAATGTTGAATAATACAGTGAAAAGTAGAACAAATATTGAAAAAAGAAAACACTATGCTTGATTGGTTATCCAGGGCCCTCTTCGCTTTGATGTAGTTGTTTCACCTGATGAAGAATGTTCTAACATTCGAAACATTGTGATCTATATCTCCGCAGTGAGCCATAAAGGTGTTACCACCTCATTTGCATATATTTTAACTGGCGCACATGGCTACCACAATGAGTTTTGATGTAGTTGTGTTCCAGATAATGATGAAGACCGTTTCATGGCGCTATCTCTCTGCTACCTTATCATCTCACTACATAGTTATTACCTATCATAGATTTCGCGAAGCGTGTGACATTAATAGGCTGTCTGGGAATTGGGAGCCAGTTGTGGCAATGGCCAAAGGGCAACAGTCTGTCCACACTGGGTGGTACACTATGGCTGTTTCCTCATCAAAACAAATGACGGTAAGGAGCTAGCTAGACTAGCTATTTTAACAGCCAATAATGACAAGAGAAAGGGCAATCCCTACCTGAGGGTGTTGTATTGGGTATATCTATTAGTGCCAGTTTATGCATGTATGAGCTGTGTCTGTGACTATGATTGAATCTATACTTGGAATATTGCTACTCCCCTACCAAAAAACACCGCAATTCACACGTTTGCAATAAGGGTTATACAATTTTTGACTTTCTACTTCAATAACTGCCTAATATTAATCACCTTCAGTCATAAGTTATAAGAATGTACATATTACACAACAGGGTACTAAGGTCCTTGGTATTTATGACCACTCCCTTAACTCTCTAACTTTATAAGTCAAAGGAGCACATTATTGGTAGAGGTTTGATAGGTAGTCCCTGTTGCCTGAGACCATCAATCACTGACTTTGACAGCAGTGAAATTGCCACATCCTGACACATGCAACTTCCTTATAAATACTAAAGAATCCATTCAAGGCTCCTTCCAAACATCTTATGGACATAGCAGTAGGGTAGATATATAATTTCAAATGAATGTATATTGAATTTTATGCAACATATATTTGTTTATTTAGACATGTCCTACTAAACCTTGAAAAAGCCTCAACCAAAACATCTTAAGTGAAGCAATATAGTAGAGTTGAAATGCATATTGCTTTTTTTCCTAGAATGCATATGGATAAGTTGATGCACAGGGATAAGTAAAGTGCATCTTTAAAAAAATTTATAATTTTTTTAACTCTGTGGTAGCGTAATGAGATGAAATTTTATTGATTTATAGTGCCATTTTCACACAGGGCTATCAAAGATGACCGTTGCCATTTTGTATGTTGTAGTAATTAGGTGCTTCATGAATGAATTGTTTTGTGTTTCACGAAACGAGGTATACCAACTTTGTATTTGATCATAAATCATTTCTGTTTAAAACTCATGCTCAATAAAAATGAGTATTAAGTTTGACTAATGAGTATAGAATATGTATAAATATGAAAACCTTTAGTTATATGAGGATGTCACACTAATAGGAGAGTGTTTCTACTGCCTTTACACAAAACAATAAAACAATATTAGTCATCCCACTGTCTGCAGATATCACAGAAATTCCAACATCTATTTTGTCATGTTTCCGCTACATGGACTTGTATTCCTGTACAATAACTCATTTCATTTCAATTACTGTAGATTATCCGAACCATGTAATTCATATGATTGTATTCCGTCGTAAATATCCTAAATATCCGGTTGTTACTAGATCGACTGGTATTGCGGCTAGTGGTGTTAACTCAAGCAGTTGGTCATGACTGTCCATGATAATCATACCCCACGGCCATATTACCATCTATTTGTTATCTCATTTTATACCATGAGGGTCTGGATGACCCTTTCACTGGGTTATGCTAGGGTCTATTCCTACTGTGTTTCGGATCCTAGCTGGAGGTCTTTTGGATACTCGCTGGAGGCTCTTTGGATTCTTTCTAGTTGATATTTATTGGCACTTACCTCTTTGTTTTTTTTGTAATATTATTGTCAACAATGGTCACAGAACACAAATTTAGCCGAAAGTACGACATTCTCCTGTTTACATTTGCAAGCATTTATGGACGATAGCGCGTGCCTATTTATACTAATAGGGCCTTTACACTGTGATATTTCTTACAAGAAATCATCAGTAGTTGCAAGAAATATAGCGTTAGAGCAGTGCTCTATTCAGCGCAATTTCTTGTACACGTTTACCCAATGGTATACGAGCATTCAACACGTGACTCAGGTGATCGCGTTTGTCCATACAGTAAAAATACTACCACAAGATGGCGGCTCATGAGCGAATCGACATTGAAACCGAAAAATTAATTAATGCCTACTGAGAGCAGGCTATTTTATGGGATAGGAAGAACCCAAAGGGTCATAAAACCATGATGAAATCTATCGTGGCAGGCTATATGATAAAAGCCGCGATTAATTCGATGTCACTATCAAAATCATTGGAATTTGAAGTTGTATCCACCATCGTTATTTGATCACGTGACGATCACGTCACAACTGGAATCATCGTTATCGTAAACTGAAGTATCTTGGTATAAATGCTTAGTATTCCATAGAATACCTGACTGTGTAAAAAGCCAATAATGGCCTAAAAAAGGGATTTATTTCAGTCAATAGCTATATATTTACATACAGACAAAATCTCCAGGAAAACTTCCATCATGCTCCATCAAACTGTAATGTCTGACAGTTCAAGGTATATGTTACAGTTCAAGGTGTTTTCTGAATTCATATATAAGGCTTGCATATCGCGATAATTTATCATGGCCCCTCTGTTTTAAACAGGTTTTTAGTAATGACGTCTTTATTTTAAATTGTGTATTGGATTCTAGTTCGATCTTCAATTAATAAATTATTAAAATAAATAATATAATATTTTGTGAAATAAAAATATCGCAATTAATGATTATAAAGATTTGGGCAAAAATCTGCGGTCGATTGAGATCCCTTAAGAATTTAACGCAATATGACTAATTCAGTATTTCTGGGACATGATTTATGCCTGTATCCGTGGGATGACATTGCCCTATATTCCAATCACATGCTATCCTTTTCCTTTTGTGTACGTCACTGGAGCTATTCATTCATGTAGAATGCCAATCCTGGATGGATAAAAGCAATTAATTAACAACCATCCCAACACACTGGCTGGGTTATGTATAGCATTATGGCTTAATTTTCCCCCAGGTCAGGTCGCTTACCAAATGCTTATTGTATAGCCTGGACTGATTTTGACTTGTAGTCTGGTCTGATTTTGACTTGTAGTCTTTGAACGATTTAACATCTAATATGATATAATTAATTTAAGTAGAAGGAGGAAATCCTAATGCAAACCAATTCCTATCAAATTGAAATGAAATTTAATTTTATTGATTTATAGTGCCCTTTTAACACATGGCTATCAAAGGCACTTTGATACAAGTACAAATACAAATTTACGGTTACGATGATCAACTAGAAATACAGTTCAAAATTGAACTATAGTCGAAAATAAATTAGACATTTCCAGTATGATCACAGATGAAGGAAATATAATTAAAACTATAATGCACAATGGCACAGTGTGAGACATAAAATCACGCTGAAAATCTATGTTAAATATCACATGGAAAATACAACAGATAAGACAATTACGTAGTATTCGACTCTGTCGTGTTGACCTACCCGTGTTTCGCACCGATATCACGGACGTGATATTTGATTGTGCAGTATTGTTCAAACATTGAATGTGAAAATCAGAACTTTCATCAAAATGCGCTGTTTCACAGACAGCCAAGTGTAGGACCTTAAAATGGGATTGATAAGTTTTCTCCGAGCTATTCTAAAAAGGAGACGAGCACAACAGTTTTTGTAATTTTAGACGTCTATTAATTTTAAATGATGACAAATTAATGTAAAGGGAATGACAATTTTTAGTTTTCTAGTGATAAAAGCGTGGATGAGGGATTTGCATTTTCAAATTGCCCTCCCATATGCGAAAATATTCACACTAGCTTCAATTACTCGTAAACCTGCGTCAGCATCTGCCTAACTCGCAAAGGTACACTATCTGCCAAACTGGTAATAGTGATGGCAGTTAGCATAGTGGTTAGGCCATTGGACTTGTATAGAGAAGACCCTGGATCGATTCCCGTTCTAGCCAGTATATTATCTGCGGCGTTTATACAGCAAAAAGTGCCTTAAGCCTTGTCTGCCCTTGGGAGTCTGGGTAGCCCTTGCAGTGTGGTTATGTAAGGGCTTCTTCCTTCTGATATAGCTGTGTTTGAGACGCTGTTTGGATGGTGCTTGCCTCTACGCTATATCGTCACCTCAATGTAAATAATCATCAAGTATCGCAAACTTAGTGGAGTGTGCAACCTATGTAGACTGTCAGTAAGTGTATGAAGCAATAGCGGGAACGGACGAAGGTTAACTGTTTGCCGAGACTGAGTTTTTCACCACAGTGTTTTCCCCCACATTTTATCTTATGGCTGTACCGTGTCCTCGACATTGGTGATCATGGTTTGCCATACCTCTCTATCCGTCGCAAGGTGGATGAGATTACATACTCCTCTCTGCTGATATGTTTTAAATTAGTTGATGTATTTCAGTCATTGATGTTATCTTTTCTTTTTTCCTAGTTACACTGATGGCTTCTATTTCGTTTCGCCTCAATTCGTGGCCAAGAAAGCTGAGTTGTCGTGTTTTTAATTTAGTCAGTAGTTCTCCACTGGTCTTAGCCTTTTGTAAGACGTCAGCCTGTTATCAATGAAGCGAATCCATTTGCTACATAGCCTAGCAATTTAATGGGTGGGGTAATGGTCTACACAACAATTACAGTGGTAATCAGTCCATTTCTAACTAATTGGTAATGGTACACTATCTAACTATCTGCAAGACGTATACCACTTGCCTAAATAGCAAAAGTCCATTCTGTCTTATTGGTCAAGGTGCGGGCTCTTCTTAGTTTGTAAGGGAAATCATCTTCCTCACCATTAAAGCTACATATATGCCCAGATGGTAAATGTACATCATTGGCCTAGCTAGTGAAGGGACACAATCTTCCAAATTGGCAAAGCAATACTAACTAGATCATCATCATCATCGTCGGTGTTGTCATCATTATCATAGCTATTCTTGGGATTACACTTGTGAAATTCATCCATTCGGCATGGGTAGGCAATAGTCAGCTAAACCTTACGCCTGCATGCCAAGCAGTTCTATCCATGCAGGATTACATGCCTCAATATCATTTCCTATATATTCATTCTACATTATTTTGGGTCTGCTACAACCTATACATTCAGCAATCTCAGTGCATCTAATTGAGTTGATCCTTGATATGACCAAACTACTGGAGTTGCCTGGATCATAGTATAATGGAGATGTCTACCATACCCAGCTTCTCGAGGAACATAGAAGAAGGTACTTCATTGTGACACCTTGTGTTGTGGGATCACCTATTGTACCTAGCCATTAAAATAATCTGCGAAACCACCAACATTAACCACATAGCATTGACTTCAGCATGTACAACATTTCAATAATTAGGCTAACCAACCGTGTATAAGACTTCAATTTGAATTGAATATTACTGATATATTTATAATTTTATTGCGATTACTATTTGACTAACATTTGCTATGAGGTTTCATAATAAGCATGTCTCCATAATATCATAAAGAAGAGTAATGCATGGTCTGTCGCTTGCTTGTTTTTTTACATCAGCAAACCCAAGCGTCAAATGTAATGATCAGTCTGGCATGAACAACAAAGGGACTTGGGTAAATACAATTTGTACAATCAAGTTAATTCCTTCAGCAGTCCCTTGTGGGCAATAACGCAATAGTTTGCCATCTAGACCATGAAAAATGAGACTTTCATGTGAGAGGAAACTATTTTCTCAAGCAATAATTATGTTGAACTAGTCCTAAATCAGTATTAGTAATCACTTGAAAACCTTGCATGGGTAATCATTTTCTGATGTTTATAATTTCTCTTATGTCAATGGATCAAAGGGATTTGTCAAAACTGTATAAAACAATTCATAATATAGTCTCTCAATAAACTTTGTTGAATCTGCGCTAAATATTGTTTATGTGGGTCATGAATGGCTTCCTAATTTTTTCATTAAGAGTGTCAAGACAGATGCATGAGTTAGAAATTTAGTTGTTAAAACTGACCACACCAACTTGTCTTTACTGTTTACGATATTTCTACGGTACCATGTATGGGTGCAAAAGGTGCAAGTTTTTTACTAAAATTATTAGTAAATGTTTAATTGCCACTGTCTACATCAATTTTCGGAATCAAGTGTATAGGCAAATAAGAAAAGCATGGCCCCGGAACCTTCATAGGCTGGCTGTAGTCTGCACAAATAGACCCGAGTGCTTGCTGTATGTATGATCATTACTACACCAGTCAAATTTAATATTAGGTAGGCACTAAACACCTTCTCTCGGGATGGCTCAGAGCACGAGCCTCCTAACCAAAAGGTGGAGGGTTCGGATCCGGGTAATACCATTGTGTTTTTCCGTTGTATACTTGGACAAGGTACTTTATCCCTATTGCTCTGGTCAACTAACAATAAATAAGTACCGGCGAAATTTCTTTTTGCCTAAATCAGTGATTGTATGACTTCTAAAGGATATTGTAATGGTTATCATGATGCCAGTAGATGAGCTTGTGGCAATTGATTCCTGATCACAACCACTACCACTATGAGTTACAGAAACTCATTAAAAATGGTATTATATCGATGCTTGAGGCATTCAATAACTGCCTGCCACCTTAGGTATGTTAGGTGAGAATTATTTTACACATTGCACCGGTCAAAGCATGATGAAACGAATTTATAAAGAAATTTGTTGAAATAGAACTTATAGAATTTTAGATATTATAACTCCATATATTAATACTTGAAAAAGCACCTTCAGTCAGACAATACACACTCAAATAATATAATTGGTTGGTACCAGTGGTGTAGTGGTTAGAAGTGCTGCCTTCCATGCGAGAGGTTTCGAGTTCGAACCAGTACAAACCCGGGAGTTTTTCCTGTGCCTTCCACAATAGGAAATGAGTAAGATTTTCGTGCTTGAATATTGAGAAAGATTTGTCGTGGAATGGCTTATTACAATAATACCTTAGGGATCTTACAGGGCAATGTTGTACATGCAACTGACATTTAATTATGAAGTAGCACCAAAATCTTGCCTTTACCTTTTTATAATAGTAATTAATTTGTTAGTAATCCATAAATAATGGAGTCTTGTGATAATGTTTATACAGTCAAAATTAGTATGTGACTGAAGATTATTTCTCATTGTATACAAATCTTGCAAGAAAGCGCAAGAATGATCTAGAAGTGTGAAATGTAGAATGTCTTATGCTTGAGTTGCACAGAATGGTATGTGGATTTAGTATGTGTATGTAATATATGTATGTAATTATAAGCTAAATATTTTGATACTGAAACTTGTTTAATTTCTATACCATCTATTGTTAAAACAATTCGGTTGGCGTCTCTTTTCCTTCCTCACCGGATGTAATTAGTTTTACTCAAATTCAACGAAAGCTTACATTAAACCATTTTCGTAATTTACATAATTCTCTATTAACCACATCATTTAAATCATTTACAGTATTTCCAGAGTATATTAAACTGTTATCATCGGCAAATAATAAACATTTTAATAAATTGGACACATTACAAATATCGTTAAAATACAAAATAAAAAAGGTAGGGCCTAAGATTGATTCTCATAGAACTCCACATACCACATGTATCAGAATTAACATTCAATGAAACATGGTGTTTACGATTAGTTAAGTAATTTTTATTCAAGACAAGGCTTGACCTCAAATGTTATAACATTGCAGTTTTTGCAATGAAATATGATTGATAGTATTGAAAGTTTTTTTTAGATTCATGAATAAATAGACAACAGAAATTTTTTCATGATTACTGCTAGTGATTTTTTCAATTAATTGTAATAACGCAAATGATGTTGAATGGGATTTGTGAAAACTGTTTCGTATATTAAATAATAAATCACGTTTGTTTATAAATTTTATAAGGCGGTTGCTGAAGAGTTTTTCTAAATGTTGGAGAATTGTGGTAATAGAGAAACAGGAAAGATAAAGAACTAATTACATTATGAATTTCTGTCTTCGCTACTGGTTCTAAAAACATAGACAATGCGCTAGCATTTGGGCATCTGAAGCACTGCTACATCAGGGGAAAAGCCCTTATAGAACCATACTGCCAGACCCACATAGGCACAGGGGTTCGAGGCACTTTTTGCCTGAAAAACGCCACTGACTGTATATTTGCTAAAGCGGGAATTGACCTAGTATCTTCAGTGTTCAAGTCCAATGTTCCAACCTCTACGCCAATTGCCCTCTAGAATGGTATACTATTAAATGTAATTGGATCACAGCAGGAGTAATAAAAGGTGCAATGATTAGGAAATCGAATGTATGCAATGGTGGATCTTTACAATGAGACTGAATTAAATGAAGATTGAATCATTATACGCTCAGTATTCAATATCCACAAATAGCAGGATCTCTCCTATTAAATCTAATAGGTAAAAAGGGTAGCGGATTTCCCTGGGGTGTGGTTTACAGTGATTCGCTGAGATGGAATTTCATCTAGTCTTGTCAATATCATGATAGTTAGCGCGATAGCGATCAAAATTAAATACATTCGTAGTAATTGTGATATTAAAAGGAAACGGAGGAGGGGTGTTGAGGTCAGGTTTTAGTGTTACTTGATTGACATTAGCAAATGTCAGCTGCACTTATAGTAATATTGCCTTCCAGGAATTTCGATATAGCCCACTTTTTCCAAATCTTTGTCAATTTTTATTATAGTTTGATAATTGGGTAATATAACGTATGTATGGGACGCACTGCAGTAGCTGCTTTAAACAATGGACATTCATTGTAGTCAGTATCCATTGAGGCATGTTAATAAGATCTAAGATCGCGTATGATTGTGTCAAGAAAAACAAGACTACCCATTGCGAATATTTTTTGGCAAGAATTGAATCCTTTGGCAAATGACAGCCAGCCATATCGATCATGTTATACTTTTCAGAGTGAAGTCTCTAATGGAATGAACTCATGGAATGGAATCCTTTTTGTATGAATCTAACTGCTTGCTTTTACCTAGAAATTGTCCGTAATCATAAAATTTGAGTAGCTACATTAAGCCTGGGGTTATAAGTGAAGTTATATTACAATACAAAATCATGTTTGGCCAACAAAATGCGACAGAAAAAACTAGTTAGTGAAGAATTATTTTGAAGAACTCATAAAAATACTATGGAATCATGATAATATCAAGTATTCAAAATAAAATGGCTAGTGTAATATTAGGCCACTCTAGGTATCCCATACATGTACGAGGCATACATTCAAAATGGCGGCGAGTTCAGGACCCACTCCAAAGATTTTGCTACGTGTCCACAGTATAGTAAAGTGTCTTGATTTTGATTCATTTGGATCTAGTGAAATGGATTCATGTTGAATAGTTATCTCTCTTGATGACGATGGTACTTAATAACTTTCGTAAAAATGTTATCCTAAATGGTAGTGTTACCTTTGGTTTTATATTGGGTTCTGTGTGAGATCGCTTCTTACATGCATCCCTCATGATCACCGCACATCCCGCAATTGGTCCCTGCGATCTCCCAGTAATGCCCCAATGATATGTAAGTTCTCTTTAGTCAGTACCCCCATTTATTGCTCAAGATTACAATGGGCACTACTTGCAGTTCTCTGGTTCCATCCCATATAATTCAGTGCCCTGGATGCAGGTGTCATCCCGCAATTCATCACCAGACGTGAATGGCGGTTTAGGTTATTGCAGCAACAAAACCTGTCAAATCCAGTGAGTTACATCCGACATTATATCATTTTGGGTATTTACTGCTGCAACATTGCGCGTGAAGAAATATTTTATTGTCACAAATTGTAATGAAATGGCTCCTATTCATGCCAATTTATCATAGTGTAAATCTTTTTAAATGAATACTTAATACCTCTCACTGGGAACAATTGTTGCTTGATTACAGTTTGTTGACTTGTAATACGGTAACTCAGGTTTCATCAAAGGTTTTCGCGACTTAATTCAGGTTATGTACTATGATTTTGGTGGAAGTTCTGAAATACTAATATTGGTGCGAAGTAATGCCATCTCATGTTCTATAATAAATTACTGGATTTAGAACAGTTAATGATGATGAGATATATTGTATTACTACATATCATCGCTTCTATTAGTTCTTATGTCTTATTGCAAGTTATTAAGTGCCCTAGTGGAAATTATTATTGTTGATATTTCTCTACATGAATGTGCATGCAGTACACTGGTATATCGCTGTACGCTGATTTATTCAGTGATTGTCGCAAACATCTTTTATGCATTATAACATTATGTATGTATTATGGATACATGCAGCAGTTAACATAGTACACCAGTTTGGTGGTATTTTTAGCTATAATTATGACTCGGCATGTCACTCTACATGTAATACATAACAGGCATTAAAAGACTAGGCCCTAAGTCTAATAGATATTCCTATTCACTAGCTGTAGTAGGCTACAGCGTAATTGGAAGTGCTATGGTTTTCATGAGATCGTCCAATTTTGTCGTATTGTTATCATCTTGAAATTTAATTATGTTCTGAGTGAGGCTATATTGTGTAATAATCATCTACTCTTACTTTTGTATTATAATGTCGATAACCAATGTCGTAAAATAATAATGAGTAGCAGGTCTGAATGTTTAAACGAATAGGAAGATGGCCATACTAAATAAGCAGGGTTGATCGTAAGGAACAAGCGTAAGACAGACTATCATCAAAACAACTCAACCAAAGGACAAAGGAATTGCTAGGGATATGGGAAATCTGGGACAAGAGAGATAAAATGTGATTACATTATATATTGAATACCTGTAACTTGTATCAAAATTACAGTGGGTTGCTCCAAAAAAGCTAAAGTTACAATCATCCCTATTCAGTACTAATTCTTATTTTTTTGCTAATGGTAACACAAACAGGATAGCTTGTAATAATATGATTGTACTGACTGTACTCTTTTTTAGCATTGCTCTGCTTGATAATAGTATAGTATGAGTATGATTTTATGGTAATACATTAAAACGGCTATAAACATGACATTGTAATTTGTGTTAAGTATTTATATTAATTATTTATATTTGAGTATATTATTGTAAGCCTACATAATAGAGGTTTGACATCATTACATTAAATCATCCCTCAATATTACTGTATTCTATGAAATTCATTGCGTTGGCATACATTTTGTGACAATCCTCCATTTTCTATCACTCCTCCATTTTCTATCACCTCTGTGTATCGGTAGTTTTTGGACTGACCCTGCGTTCAAAACAGAAAACATTCAGAAGGTTAATTAACATTTACGACATAATTTAGCTGGAAAATGACTGAAAAGTTATGCTACACTTGTTAAATGAACAATATACACAAATCAAATTTACAATATATACTAATTAGAGTCTTAGAGCATCAGGCTAATGTTTCATGTAAAGTGTATTTGACAGCTCTGGTAATAAGTACACTTTAAACAAATAAATTTCATTTCATTTCAATTTAGTAGAAAATAATTTTTATGAACTGAAAAAATAATAAAAATTTTCCAGAAAAATGTGCGGGTTCAGCAGTGTACAATCACATAACTATCATTATACGTCTTCAGCTCCATTGATTTTTTTATCTCAGGTATCATTTTGTCATTGCCAAATACCAATTATTTCCCTCCCATCAAAAAAATAAAAACTGCAGAGCTTTGTAGTTTGGCAGACATTGTCCCAGGGTCAGTCTTCATCGGATTGTTTGGGATAATGCATCCCGAGCAAAGGAAGGTAACATATGCTGATGTCTTTAATTTCAAAATCTCTGAGAGCCTTTTGCAGAGCTTTGCAAATTGCCTTTGTTTTGGTCTCAATTTGCTTTCTTTTTTGATATAGTTTTCTGAGCAGTAAATTTTACTGATGTTTATACGTAAAATCTAAAATCTATCACCCTACTCAAAATCTCTATATCACAGAAGTTTGCCATTAAGCAAAACTTATCCCCGGCATGATGTCATTGAGATTTGTTTTAGATGATGTCATGTGAGCAAATGAAGTTAACGACTCTGTGCCTCTGTACCTTTCCTTCAAATGTTTGTCCTAATATTGTTTATTCTTGAGATTTGCTATTTGGCAGAAGTCGTCCCTGAATTAGTCTAAGTCAGGTTTGTTGAAGGATTCATCAACATTGCCCAGTAATCCGATTGTCCACCCATGTTTATTATTATAGAGCATGGTCATATAGCCAAGTGTTTCTTTGTGTGGTCTGATTATTAGAGAATTCTGAATTTGTTGACATCAGAAAAAAGGAGAAATTTTGATTAATGTTTTTATTTCTCTCAGTATGTATTTTACTTCCCTATTTTTATTTCACTTGAGAATTTGTTGTCGATAGTGACAGTTGGTAACGTATTTATTAACATAAATTACTTACCACCCTATTTCGAACTTGACAAAATTCTCACATATCTCTATACATCTGAGATATTCAGAGTAGTTAGTTCTCAGCTTGTCAGCCATATCATCCTCAATAATATGCTTTCTCCTTTTAAATCAGCTTACCGCACTAAAGACTCTCATTGAGTCTGCTGTATTGTCCATATCGGATACCATTCTAATCTTATTGGATTCAGGTTACGGTGTCATTCTCCTTCAGACCTAACCACTGCATTTGACACTATCGACCAATTCTTCTAGTTTTCATTCTTTTCATTTTGGAATTGGTGGCACAGCTCTCAATTGGGTCCCATTGGATCTGTTTCTATCTATGTGATCATTTTTTGTTGTAAGATATCTTAAATTTAATAATTTAATTGTCAGTCGCATGTACAATATTGCCTTGTTATATCCATAAGGTATTTTTAGCTCACATGAGCTTATGCTTGGTGAGTTTTTCTGATCAGGGTTCGTCCGTCATCGGTCGGCCCATCTGTCCGTCCATCCGATGTTAACATTTTCTCACAAATCTTCTTATCTAGAACTTCTTATCGCAGAGGTTTGCCATTTTGCAGATATTGTCCTGGGGTTAGTCTCTTCTGTTCATAGTATCATCATCGCAGCTATTATGCCGATGTTCGTATTTTTTATACATATTGCATGTGGGATGCCAAGGGATAATTCAGCACTCTTAATAAAGCTTTATTATTATTATTGTTATTATATGATCCCTGTTGTCTGACATCTTCACTGGCTCCCGGTCCAATATAGCATTATATTCACGGTCCTAATCATAACGCACAAATTTCTTCATGGCATAACCCCATCTTAACTAGTAAACCTTCTTAATGTTCATCTACCATCACGCATAGCTAGACACTCGTCAGTAACATCGCTCATTACCACTAAGAAAAAACTTGTAATTTTGCTGACCGATCATTGTCGCTTCCTGCTCAGCTCCCCTCATGTTTGTTCTTGCTCCGATTTCTCTAAATTCAAGCGGCCCACCAAATTTTATCTGTTCAAAATTGCATTTTTGTGAAGAACAGTTTTCAATGTGTAATGCATCTAATGTGTGTAATGCGTTCATAACTGCGTGATTTTTGTCTGTTGCATCATATACCAGAATTGTGTATTAGAAATGTTTTACTCTCTATCCTATAGATAGGCTACATTGCACTGTATTGGTTGCAATTTTAAGCGGCATCATGCTTTACATGTGTAGCCATATTAGTCTCATAAAGTAAGATACAATGCTAGTGTAACACCTGTTGAAATTAATGCGCTTTGTTCATGTATGTAATATGCTTCGTTAGGTTTACAAAATGAAGTTGTTCAACATGTGAAATGTAAGAAATATATATACCGAATGATCAAACTAAACTGAGTATTAGATTGCTAAGATGAAATGGTAATCTATAGACAGAAATGATAAACTCTCCAAATGTAAAATGTTATTACAAGGTAATATGTAAAGATATGTGATAGTGGACATAAATGGATTAATGATTAAATAAGGTAACTACATATGAACAAAAATCGGTGGGCAGCACATTAGACAGACTATACATAGAACAACGTAGGCGACTAAATGAATGAAATCCCGGACAGACGGGTATTCAGAAGTATGTAGCAGCATAAAAGAAAGTAGACAGTTTATATGTGTATAGGCATCAGTGGAGATAATGCAAAAGTGGTGATGGTAATGGATTAGGAAAGTAAGTAACTAAATGTACATCTGGAGTAAGAAACATATAATATGATATCACTAATCGAATTGCTGCAGTAATTTAGATATACATGGATGGGGTAAAAATAGCGAAGATGTTTTAGTTACGGTAGTGTGCCATAACATCTAAATCTTTATTAACCCTTAGTACTCTGTTCCCACAGAATTGTATTGTAATAGTAACCTGATATACAGCCATCAGTGTGGTCTGGGTTGAGTTGGTTAACCCTTAGCACTCTGTTGTCGCAGAATTGTATTGCTATAGTAATGTGGTGTATAATTGTCACTGCAGCAAAGGTTAATACAGAGCAAATGGCCGATAATTTGTTGTTAATCAACTCTCTATTGAATCTTTTAGTGTATGTGGCTTGCTTAACTACTGCCACGTGGCATCTTGTAGTGAGAGTTGAGAAAGGTTGTCGTGTTCGCCGATGGGTTTCTGTTTGTAGTTGTTCCGTATATCTGACTTGGTCATTAATTCATTTACATAGGGTTTGACCACTTATAGACATGTACACAATCGCAAGATTCACAATCACAACCTATTTGATGAAAGACTCCTATAATATTACTCATGAAGTTTTATTTTGAGTGCCTTATTATCCCTTGGCCAGTATGACAAGATGATGCCTTCGACGCTTTACGATAATAATGAATAAATCAAGTATATCCCAAAAAAACTTAAATTATGACAGAGCACAATGAATGAAGCAAGAGTTATACAAGGCCTAATAATATAATGGTTAAAGAAAAGAAATAAATATTGCTTAAATTATATATATACCAGTCTGGCGTATTCTTGATCACATAGTAATGCTGAAAAATATAATATGCAGAATGTGTAATAGTCAAATGTAGATGGGTATGCAGAACAAACTACTGCTATGGAATGTTAAAGCTATGCATAAGTAGGAGTGAAGAGTAGAGTCTTGAGTTCTGATTTGAAGATATTGAGTGGGAGATGCTTTAATGTCAGGACGAAGAGAGGTAATCACCAAAGTTCTAAGCCTTCTGTCTACCGAACCATTGGCCTTACTTATCTGGGTTTACTTGAGAGGGGAAGTTGGGTAACTATATATATATATATATATATATATATATATATATGCTGTCTATTGTCATGCCACCCCTCTCTTTGCTCCTATTTGTATTACTTTCTTGTTATTCCACTTTGCTCACCACATATTTACTAATTGCATTGTAATAACATTTTACGTTTAGCGATGTAATAACCTTTGTATTTGTAAACAATCTATCCATTGTATTGTATAAGGCTGGGCTAAAAAGACCAATAATAACCATAATGGTAGCTGACCATAATGTAATAGTCGAATTTGACCTAATCTGTTTGGCATAGTCTTCTGTTTAATTACTGCTTTGAAATTGGTAATTTTCCGCGTGAATTTAAAGAGGATCTGATAATGCCAATCTGCAAGATCAATACTACTGATAGAAATGATTTGTCTAATCTACGACCTGTTTCTAATTTAGTCTATCAATCAAAAAATGATAGAGAAAGTGGCATGTTAACGAATCCGTAGTCATCTGGATAAGAACAAGCTGTACCTACCAAATCAGTCAGAGATCAGTCATGATCCTGCCAGTGAGACATCAGACATCAGAAACAATCACAATCAAAACCCAGTTGGAGGACACTTCAACCTTAACATGTTTCCCACCTTTTATCGTCTCTAGTCACTGCTTTATCATCTTGTATTCACGTCCACCACCCCGTTGTTTTCTCAACCAATCACGCTATCATTACATATCTAGTGCATATTTTCAACTATTAATCTTCCCAAGCTAGACATGTTAGTTCAGTCATCTAGTACCACCAACCCACGTCCGATCATTTAGTATAAATCTTCCGTATTTTACATGTTGATCAATTTCATTCCATAAGCCTGACGAAGCATATTACATATATGCGAAAGCTCGTTTA
>WURV02171414.1:0-14262 GCA_011762755.2 Epimenia babai | reverse complement strand
TGAGATAGACCCCGTCCGTCCCGTCCGCCCCGCGTGCAGTGGAAATTGGAAATATCCGTCCGCCCCGTCCGCCCCGTACGCCCCGTCCGTCCCGTGTGCAGTGGAAATTGCGCCTAAATTGTGTTTTATCTTCATAAGGATTGAGATAATTTGGCTGATATCCATAGCGTCACTTCAACAAGACACTCCCGGTTTCGTACCGTCAAAGACAAAGTTTCCGCGGTACATTCAATATATAAATGACAGTCATCGGCGTATAAGTGGTAGCGGCTGTTATACCGACTATAATGACTCTTATAGAGTGAAGAATTGGGGTGTCAGAATAGATCCCTGGGAAACACCACTTATAATATCGCGTGACCCAGATAGTGAAGTGTGTACAGCAACGATAGTGGATCGGTGATCGAGATACGATTAAAACCACGACAAAACGTTACCACGAATATCATATCGTACCTCTCAACAACATGGCATTGTCGACATATTACGGGAGAGAGTATATTTTTATGGACTATTATCAGCGATATCGTTATCTATATTAGTCCGAAAATCATAATGGAAATATTACAGAGGATTGTCGTGTTAAGGATTCTATTCTTGCATATATCCGTGTTTTGGATGCTGGAGAGCAATATTGAGTTAGTGTAAACTGTTTACTGGTTTTGTTGTTCGAGCCATACATCGCAACGTAACTGATCTGGTCCGGGAAGAAATTGAATTTAGTGAGTTATGTTGACACACAAGGCAGCGAATGCGTTTACGGAATCAATATCTGGTTGTACGTTTCATAGAAAAACAAACAAAAAATAGAATGCCCGCTCTTGACTCGAAATGGTGGGTAGCTTTGAGTCGGTTGTAGTTATGTTAGCGTTTGACTGCAGAAGCTTTGCACGAAGAAACCAGTGTCGTAATTGAATGCCAAGTATCTACCAAGACTCGTTTGTTTCCCCAATATGTTCAATGGGTTTATTGTGATATTTAACGTCCTTGCCATGTATATAGTATTCACAGAATGACAATAAACGATCCGTTGCCAAGTGACTTGATTTTATCCATTCCTAACTGATAACAATCATTATCGTATGCAAAATAAACTTCATAGTGATTTTCACGCCAAAATGATGCCTCTAATTTATCGCCACAATCCACTTTAAATACACTTGAAATTTTGCGGCAAATATGTACTGCAGAAACACGTCGATTGCGAGATTGATTTGATGGTCATTCCTTCTTTCAATGTGATGATACATTGCAAGCATTAACCAATAACGGGCAGCGAAATTTTTTTTGGCACCGTGAAGTTCAGAATGTGTTTCCGTAAATGAACAAGCCATGTCACGTGATTCAATAAAGAGCGGTCATTATGAATTGAAGCATAATATTATACAATGCCCTGATTTGGTATGATCGCTGCTTTATAAACATGGATAAAATATAGCTCTGACCACTAATATTGATTATGATATAAAGTATTTTTAATGGTAGTATGATTAGTTTTCAATGTGCAACAATAATCTATGGTTATTTCTGTTCACGTGACCTGGTTCATTATTTAGGCAGTATGTTGTTGAGTGTCAATCAAACGTCACGTGGGTAATCTCATTCAGAGTCGCGCCTCAACCCGGCTAGAGATCCTATAAATATGTTTTTAAAGGATCTGTAAGTCCGGCGGGTGAACATCGCGGTCAAAAAAAAAAACAGGCCATGCTGGATGCTCGCCATATCTGGTTTGTGACTCAGTTCCGTTCCACGAAATACAAATAACCTGGAATCAAATTTTTCAACAATGTAAATTATTGTTAGGAATGGCACGAATATTAAACTTGAATCTCGAACAAACGGAAACCTAGCTTTTCTTTACCCTCTACATGACAAGAGGACATGTCTACGTGACAAGAGGACATGTCCCTCCAGGACAAGACACATCCATAGACGCAAAAAGAATACCTGTACCTAAGGATAAATGAGGTAGGCAAATTTATTATAATTTATTATTTAGTATGAGTTAACGGCGACAAGCAGTCGCACGATATGTGTGTGCCCAAGCGATATAACACACATACTAATATGAACATTTTATTTATTTGATTATATTTAATACTCGTAATTAATATTGAGCTTGTATCGTAAAGGCGGTTACAACTGCGTACAGCGCCGCACAGTGTCGATACACGATGGAGAATGTCTTGCAAGCAGATTTGAACCAAAGCTTATATTGCACGCAGCCCTACAGTCAAATACATACGTAAAATTAAAAGATTTCTGATTCCTCGCCACTACCGATATATCTTTGATCATTCATGATACTAAAGAGAAATCACGAGCAATTAGCGGTCACATGTCACGACCATATGTGTTAAAGGGCACCAAACAAAGTGTACTGGATGCTGCCTGGGAAGTGACAACACTTGAGCTAGTGCAATCTTATATTATGCATATCATGAGTAATATAATTTGCTAGGTTCATCTATTTTTATTATAAGCACTTTTATTGTATCCCTAAGGTATTTTTATAATAATCCATTTCACCACAAATCTTTCTTAATGTTCTAGCACGAAAATCTTGCTCACTTCCTATTGTGGAAGGCGTGTGGAAAAAAAATTGGCGTGTGTTGGTTCGAACTCGCAACCTCTCGCATGAAAAGCAGCACATGCATGCACCACTGGCACCAACAAGCACTGCTAAGGGGAGTTTATAAACCTACAATGAAATAGCTACTATTCTGCGAAAAACTGCAGGAATATGATTCTCAAAGTTACTTGTTACTACATATAACAGTGGTTCATTCTGATTCTAATTGCCTAAGTGCAGGACTCGCGCGGAGTGTATTGTCAAACTCGACAGAAAACGTAATGAGAAAAAATAGAAGTGTGAAATTATAAAATATCCAATATGTGCAAGTGCAATCAAACAAGGGAGGGTCTAGTCCTAATATGTGAGCATAAAGGTTATAAGTTTGTCCTGAAAGGCTGAAGATGTTGCAACACTAGTAATAGTAATAGATAGTGAGTGGTAACACATTCTAGTACGTGATTACTGCAGGAAAGAATGAGTGACTGTACATGTTTTTATGACAGTGTGGAACACGATATTTGGTTTCAGCTCTTCTAGTTAAGTTGTTTAATGGAAAGACAGTAAATAAATTTGGGGATATATCAACATTGCCATGAAGTATGTACGACATGATTGTAACATGAGCACGTCTTTCGTGTAGTGTTTCCTGTCCTAAGGATATCCTAACATTAAGTACACTCCTTAAAGACTGTAATACGTGAACTGAACAATAGGTGTAATATTATCTACACAATATCTATAGGTTTATAGGTATAATGGAAACATGCAGCTTAAAAATGCATTATGTGAACTATTCAATTAATTAATTGAATGGATAATGTATGATTCTGTACAACACAAAATATCTAAGACGGTAAAATGTCTGTTATAGTTTAATAACTATAATAGACATTTATGAGACTTATTTCATTCAGTTTGTTGGCATTTGGCTTATTTACAGTTGATTATCTTCATGGCGTGTAACTCCGCTACAATTGGCCACATGAGTTCATGACTTACAGTTCATGTTGGAAAAAAATGAAAAGTAAAGGTAACCTTACCTTACCTTATACCTTACAGGCTAACTGAGATTAATGATTCACACAGGCTTTCTTATGCAAGTATATTTTGTCAGGTGCAATGAGGAGGTAGTGAATGCACACAGAATAAATACTGGAAGGTGACTGAAAACAGGTGGGTGGTAAAGAAAACAACTACACTCGAGGGCATTTTCTAAAGGCTCAGTGAAGGAAACTGAAGCGATGGGGGAGCACCGAGAGGTGTGAGAAGCTCTCCGAGTGGTGATATTCGGTTGTTTTTGGAGTTGAAAGAGTTCAGTGATAGGCAGATTGATGTACTGTGAATTACTATTGTCGATTTAGCTCGAAATTGGGTAAGTAAGGATTTGGTGCATATATCCAGTTTGAAGAGTTTTAAATATCTGTTTGTGTAATTTCATATGATTTTAAAATACTATACTGAGGTTACCAACTTGGTCAAAGGGTTTGATAGTTGTACTTTTAATGGTGATGATTTCCAGATTTCTTGATTTATTTAGTTGTAATGATCACATCTGTTATATTTTCATCGCATCTGCTATCTTGAAATCATACATGTTAACTTCTCACGTGTTATGTTGATCTTGCATAAGCTGTCTATATATCATATCTATTATGTTTTAACAAGCGTTTTATTGAGGTTGCATATAGTATCTCTGCTTCGTTGTCGCATTTAATAGCACATGGTCTTGTTTTGATATCATATCTATCATCTTTATATCAGATTTGTCAACTTCATATTACGTATGTTATCTTCATATCATACGTACCAGTTATCTTCCTACATCACAAGGCATTCTATTATGATGTCAGGTATTTTACTATATTTTGTTGTTATATGGTATCCATTAAATGTGTCTCTTTGTTAATGTATGATTTGACATTGTATGCGTGTTTGGGGTGATTTACTGAAATTGCTGAATAATGAATAATACTGGGGTAGGTCCTCGGATGCTTAATGTGTGTTGATTGATGATGTGTTTTTGCCGCGTCGTAAGTAGTTGCTGGCTCTTAATAGGTAGTAGTATGTATTAGCTTCAGGAGACGTTAAGAGGGTCAACGCACTCTAGGATACACACGTCAAAGCGATGTGACAGATGCCACCTTTCTAGTCCAGTGCAGTGCTTGCCCTTTCGGACTGTTACAGACTGGGTTGTGCATTTTGGGCGACCCCGCTAAAAGCCATGTGACGGATATTTCCTTACAGTTGATATTTCTATAACTTAATGCTACATAGCAGTCAGTTCTCGCGGTTCTGCCAGGAAATGCGGTGTATATACGATCGGGTCTTACGGGATATAAGGATCTTGTGTATCGGTTGCTTCCTGCGGAAGGGCCAGGGGATTTGGTGTACATTGGTTGGCTTCTATGGGAGATTATGAGTATTGGTCAGTCGTCGCTGGTGGGCTAGAGGTTATAGTGTACGTATAGTGGTTCTTTTTCGCCTAAATTGGAGAGGTTATGTTCTCGCGAGAGGAACTACATTGTGATGCCTATCAGTTGGTTCGTATGGCAGGACCTCAGATTGTTGTGTATTGCCGTCGTATGGTGTAAGACATGGATTTTTTGAGGTGTTAAATATTTCAAATTGCTATTTACTAGTCACAATACATAGTCGTTTGACCTTCAGAATCGAATGGGCAGATGTTTATCAAAATCACTGGAATTGAGTGATAATTACCAGAGTCCTGGTGTACATCTCAGCATGAGATTGTCAATGGGATAATACCAATCCAATGGGATAAAATAGTGGCTATATTATTCCAAAGCGAGTTCACTCGGGGAAGGGGGTTGCGACATATAGGTACATTGATAACTACTTACATTTCTGAATTTTACAATTGACTTGAGCAACTTATAGAGGACAAAACATGTCTTAATAATTTTGGTTGGGAAGGGAGGGGATGTATTCAGCGGGACATCAGAATTTTCTGATATTCACGAGTTATCGCTGAAACTATCCAGATTCTAGAGGATTGAAAAGTCTACAACAGATATCTGAACTGTGGATAAAAGTTTCATTATGTTATATACATCATTTTGTCTCCGTTTGGATCTTTTAAGTAAAGTGGAAAAAGGCTGATAGACGCCTGATGTTTGCGTTAATTGTAGGCCATACACCTTATTATTGGTGCACCGGCTTGCCGCTATCTGGGGTCGTTAGATAGCATTGTCAGTTAAGCGCTGGATTCACTAATGAAGTTAAAGTCTCGGGACTGCCAGTCCCTTAGAGCGCATATACCAAGAGGCACTTATAAGTCCCGAATCATCAGTGTTAACAATCGATATCGATTTTGTTCTCAGTTTCTACGTATTTGCGATGGCAGCAGGGAAGTGACTGAATCCTGCCCTATTAACGCTACTCTGCTATATACAATAACAATTATTCGGTAATACACAGCCCAGGGTGACCTAATAGCTAGCTACAAAGTTGAACCTGATTTTCAGTGGACCTTGGTTTGTTCTCTGCATTCACAATATGCGATCTGTGTGAAGTATGCGACGTGGTTGAGCTGTCTATTGTTTGCACTGCGGTGTTTTTCCGTCATAGTAATTGAGGCTTTTCATTCAGCGAAATGGTAGTAACCAAATTTTTGGCTAGCTCGGTAAAAGGCTAATTATGCCTTCCTTATGCACTGGGTTTATCTTAGCCTATCCGTACATAGATAAATACGTACGTACGCGCGCCCGCGCATGCACATATCACATATGCTTTTACCAGGTCTCTATCACTTCCCCGAGTCTGTTAAAGACCGTCAAACTTTTTAATTTTTAGCGGCGATTTATGATCGTAAATTGAGTTGCACAGTTTTTCCTCAGTTTATTAGCTGCAGTTGACAGTTGTTTGTTTTCCCTTTCTCCGCCCTTTTTTTATTTATCGGGTAGTTCCCTGCGTTGTTCTTTTTTCAGTTTGTCAGCAACAGTTTGCCATCGTACGTTTCCCTGATCGTTATTTACAAATTCATACGTGGCTGTTAACGATCGTCTGTCCTTACGTAGCTTTTATCAATTCATCTCCAACTGTTTATGATCGCACGCTCCGCCGCGAAACCAGATTAGTTCATTAGCTGCTGTTTACTATTATATCTTGTCGGTTTAACCGCATCGGATCCCGATCGTACCTAAATTAAAATATATTTGATTCAAGTGTACTTTACTTGTTACTCCAGTTGTTAAACACACTTGATATGAAGCAAGTCCCCGAATAGTCTCTGTCCGCTCTGTTATCGTTAATCTCCATATAGGCCTACGTTATGCCTACTATAATATACACCAACTATACATGCTCCATGCGCAGCCTTCGCCAGTTTGTTAGCGGCCGTTTCGGATCTTAAATTTATTCAAACACAGTGTCCGCGTGACTTTGAGCCACAGCGCAGCGTCGTAGAATATCTGACTATAAATTTTAAAAATCATTCCTCTGCTATGGCGTCCAGCAAGGTAGTGTATTAGGCCCTATCCTGTACACCATGTATACTAATCCGCTTGTTGACGTCATTTATAAGGATTTATTTGATCACGTGTTCTATGCTGACTTGGTGCCAATAGCAGAGATTCCAAATCTATTGAAAGCTCTCCATGAAAATGTTTGAAATCCCGAACTCTTATACGTTAGTACACAATTTCATCACCAGCAATATTGACAATTGTAATTTACTATACGTCAATCTATCACAACAACGGCGCGTGAGTTCCCCACTCTCATCACTCCAGTTCGTACTTCCCTCCACTGCCTGTTTGTCGCTTGCCATATTACTTTCAAAATCCTTTTCTTTACATACAACTGCATCCACGGCATGTCTCTTTCTTAGCGATCTGTGACATCTCTATCAATTCCTCTGCACCTTTAACCCGCTTATTTTCTCTCACGCTTCCTCATAAAAGACTCGCTTACTTCGGAGACCATGCTTTTACGCTGCTGCACCGCGCCTCTATAATGCACTGTCAGTAGACATTCGTCAATCTGCAACTATCAGACAATTTTGAAGTCACCCCATATTGCAGTTATTTACCATTACTTTCAGTAGATATCCCTGAAAATTCTAATGTATTTGTCGTAAATATCTATAAAGTACTACAACCTACGAAGATGGGCTGAAAAGTTCATAGGCTCACCACGAACGACCCAAGCTAGACAGATGAAACTTCATCTAGCGTGGTGAGTCATCGTCGTGACTAAGTGCAGTTGTTCCAGTGTAGTTGCATTTAATAATCATTTGTGCAATCTTACCTCGTACGTACTGCAGCTTCAGACCAAAATGGACAGAGTTGGGAACCATGGTGTTATCAAGTATCTGGCTATGAAAAGCTTAGCTCTAAATGACATCCATGCTAATAAAGTGGATACGTTTGGGGATAATGCCCCTGTGTATAAGATAAATCTCGCATTATAAGAAAACGCTTTGTGGGCGCTCGTTTACATTACCAAATCAAATTATGACACCGGGTAAAGATATCATCCGTGGAGCATGCAAGTTGATTGTTCGAAAATTGTCCTTCGTACGTAATATACAGATTCGTTACCAATATACTAGTAAACATCTCCATTGACTGCTCATTACATTCCTCGACAGGCTACAGTACGCGATATTGACCTCCTTATTGTACCCGTCGCAAAGGGCACATGGCCTACAGTACTGTTTGTTTAGTACATTCTAACGCGGAAAAAATATCATCATTTATTTGGTAAAAGTAGACGATCCAGTTTTTTATTTGCTCGCAAGTGATAACCAAATACCAATGTGTTTCTCTTTGTATTCCTCACTAAATTAAGCAGACAGCGTACGCGCAGCCTCGGCCCTTACAAAATTTAACGTCGGCTCGTTCGCGATTACCGTCTCCGTGGGCTTGTCCCAAGGTGTCTGTTGATGGCTAGATGATACATCTACGCACAGTCGCGCATCAAAACAACGTATTATATGTCGATTATACATAATTTATTTTGTAATCTTATTATTGATAGCTTGTAAAGTATCGCACCAAATCGTAATATTTTTAAAATTGATTTAGTGATCGATGTGCATTAACTTGATGTGTCATTTTAGGATATATAAATTTAGTATGTCCCTTTAAGATGTATCAAGTGTGTGTGGTATTTAGGGTATATCAATCCCGTATTAAGGTGTATTAGTTAATTTCCTATGTCATTTTAAGATGTATTAATTTGGTATGTCATTCTAAGGTGTATGTCATTTGGTATTTCATTTTTTTTTTCGTGGTTTTTATCGTTCTCTAGTGAAGCGCGGTCGATTAAGTAAAATTTGGTGTAATGCTGTTATTCTAACGGGCTGGTGTACATGCCCATATTTCCATGTCATATCACCATTAATGTTATTATAGTATTATTAATGTTGATCTGAAAGTTTGGTTCGTTTAAGGCATTGATTGTTTTTTAAAACACAAGTGAACTTTAAGATGTTCTTTTGCGACCCGATAACTGAAGTTATGTGTTAGATTCGCTTTAATATTTAACTAAAACGAGCGATTTTGACATTTTCTCGTTAGTAAACTTCGTCATAATGAAGCTATAAAAGCACTGTATTATCTGTTAACGGTAGGCATAGCTGGATCGTGCATATATACAAATCCTTAATCTACCGTGGAAATAGGTTTGAGCGTACCTCCGAAATCGTAATTTTGTATAGTCGAGCTAGAGATCGCTGGTAATACTCCACAGAATGGTACGTGTCGAGGGAGGTAACTAGTCACGATTTAACGGGGACAGGCGTAGAAGGGAAGTAAAGGATAATTCGAAGTTGGAGAGGAGCATTGAATGAAATGTGTATATGTTATATATAATATCTCAGGCCGTGTTTCGATTAGACACAACCAGCGAAGCGCATCGCGTTAAATTGGATTAGTTAATTCGATGAGCTTATCATCTACGAAGTACAAAGTGTAATCTCTTTCGATGCTGATACATATCGCCATACCCCAAATCTCGATCCTGTTGTTTTTCCTCATAGTATTTTTATAATTTAATAATTTCACTATTTAACACTATATAACAAATAAATTATAACTATTTATTAATAAATATCACCGTGAAACGATATCGCAAGAGAGTCTAATTATGCAAAAACGTATTTTGGTAAACATACATTATATACAGATGCCATAATCGCATCGTTCATTATAATATACCATTATTATGCTATTGAAGGTAATTACGGTCCATCAATTACTCATTGATATTTTCAAGGGCATAAATGATCCAAAATAACATCAACTGCATTTCCTAGACCTGCTTTTGTTGATACACAATACAGCACATCACAACATAGTATCGGCGATCAGTGACAAATGTAGGTATAGCGAATTGGTGTATATATATATATATATATATATATATATCACATCGATTTTTAATCACTGAATAATCGTACATTAGAGTCGTTTTCGTACTTGTTTACACATCTAAAAATCATCGGAACCGTAAAGCGACATTGTTCCTTTATGGTGGCATGTTATGTAATGAAATGATGAAAGAAATTTCCAAAATACATGTAGGTTGATTAAATTAAATTCTAACTAGGAACTAGACGTTCTTTGTTTGAACAGTATCGCAAAGACTTTATAATATATGGTTTTTATGACAAACTTTATTGTCGGTGAATTAAATACACAAACTAATCGCAGCCTCTTGCATTCTGACCTATGGAATTGTATAGTATATAGTTTATACTAGTATAATCAATCGCCATGTTTGGACTGGACGCGAATAGTGTTACCCCGGAGCCCTGTCAAGGCGACGCAGAGCAGGACCTAACGGCATCTAGAAACTCAGAAACAACCGAGGTGAGTTTTAAACGTTTTTATGATCAGTGAAATATAATAGGAACTCCAGCATTTCACAATATTAATCTTAGAGACAATTTAGACTTGCACGCGCGGTCATACGCGCTACACACGGACACTCACATCCCCGATGCTGGTCCTCCACGCATCAAAATAGACACCGCGCGCACACATACTCCATGATCGTCAAGTAGCCGTGAAATTAAAATGGTCTTGGTAAGACTTGAAGCTTTTTGACTTATTGATATTGACCGGCATACAGAGTGAGTTAATGTGATCAAACAATGATAGATTTTTATCAAAGATGACACCAAAGTTTTTCGCAATATTTGAGACGCTAAGGCTTTCAGTACCGATCCTAACTGACATATTATAACACGGGTCTGAATGCCTGCGGTTGATAACAAGAACTTCAGTTTTGTCTATCAATTTCAAAACATTAGGACACATCCAATTTTTTTGTTCGGAGTAGACAATCAGACACGTGGTTACTCACGGAAGGGTCAGAACTGTTGTTCAACGCGACAAATCTGGCAGTCATCAGCATAAAAATGAAAATTCACATTCAGCCGACGAAGAAGGTCACCTAGAGGAGACAGAGAGTAAAGAACAGTCGGCCCAATAAAGAACCTTGGGGAACGCCACAAGAAAGCACACTATGAGATGATTTATGTTCGCCAATGACAAGAGTCTGACGCCTCCCACAAACATACAATCGGAGCCAGTCAAGATAATGGCGCTATATATATTTTATCCTACGTTAGATTACCACACTTCAAATATTTATTGTAAATCCTCAATCTGCGAGCGTTTTGGTAGTTGTATATTTATCCGGTTATTTAACTACCGCCGTTGACGGCGGACAGTCCGTGTGCCCTGACCTTAAAAGCTACGTCCATCTTGCACACTGCCCCGGGTCGTGACGTCTTCTTTTGATTGGACGTGATTCGATTAACCCACATCCGAATAATACGGTAAATACATGACGCATCATACATACAGTAGCCGCAGAGTATGGCATGAATCATGGGTTAAAAAAACTACCGGTGTTACTGCGTGCTAAATTCACAATAACACGTGGGTTGGTTTGATTGAAATGAAAACGCGTTAATGGTCGATCTCGATATGCGGGGACGTCAGAGACGAAGGGTTTAACGTGGTTTAAATAGTTACGCGCCACGGCCAAACCCACATCGTACATCTGTTTTGCCAACCGATTGGCTGTACGATATCGAGTCTATATTATAGACTTGTAATTAAGGCGTCTTCTGCCTGGTTAATATGCTATAACAAGTCGGCTACGAGGAAATAAGTCGATGTATGTAATATAGTAGAAGCTTGTTTTCTATGGCGTCTTACGCGGGCACGCGTAGCCCTTGAGCTATATCCGTTTCGTTCATTCGTAAAATCGTGACGCCTCACGGTCGGGATGTAAATTCTGTGCATAGTACGTTTTTAATCCGTATGTGTAGTTTTATCTTTTAGTGTTATCTAAAAATGTTTAGAACTTTGAGGAAAAGCTATTTTATTTAGCGTGTATGGTGATAACTTGTGGCGCTTCCTCAGTTCTGGCCGCATAATACTTATGTACGTCAGTTTGCGCAAATTCTTACCTTATTTTGTTGGGATGTAAATTTTTGTTTTCGTTTCATATGAAATTGCCAAACACCGCACTCGCATATCTTTCTGTAGTTTACCATCGTTATTATCCATATTAATATAAAACGTTTACATAAGTATGTAGAAACAATAATGAATTTTAGATTCAAGATCTCGCCACTGAAAGAGTACTTAAGGTAGTCTGTAAGGTATAATAGCCCTATAGATCCCAATACATTAACGGAAATATTCGAACTACAGACAACCAACCGTATATCATATAAATCCACTGTTGGGCTGTATTTTAGAGGGAAAATTGCGTTCGAATTATAGACCCAGTTATTATTCCAACGTTAATTTTACGTGTAATTTTACCTTTTCGGTATGGATATCATGTTTGTTGTTGCTACGGAGCTCTCTATATTCACGGGTGCTATTCGTATTGTCCGTACGGTATCTAAAATCGTGATTTATACACAAACGGACATAACACTAATAATGTGAAAAAGAATGGATCTCAGTCCCATGAGACACTCTGTGCCGTACATATAAAGTATTGCCGATTATAATTATGCAATATATTTATCCATTATACCGCTTATAGCATACTTTCTTCTTGAAAATAGTAGATCAGCCCTAAGTTATTTTATTTTAGACACTCGTGATGGAATTCATGAGAAGCCGATGCGGCACACCGTTCCATACGCACAGTATATTAAATTCTATGGCGTTTTGTACGAACGCTAACAGATAAGTATCGATTCGGCTTTCCGTGCTGGGCGTAGACACTTTTCGTATCATATTCCAGTCACACGGTTGACAGCAAAAATAGCAGAGAGCTCGATATGGGGTAGGCGAGATGAATATAGAGTCGGCACATTTGATTGTTCGGTTCTGCGCATGAGGACAGACGCCGAGTATAACTAGGGGTGTTGTTCGTATGTATATATACCGGTATATGGTCGGAGAAAGGTGGATATACGTAACAACTAGCTGGATATAATGGGGTGTTGGTTTGTTATCAACTATAGTATGATGATATTAACAAATTTATCGTCTTGCGCCAAACATTCTGAGAATAACGCACATTGAATGTTGTAATAAATTTATGATACTGTATGTACTAAAACATATGTGATTTCATATAGTTCTTCTGATTGTCGTAAATCGATCGATTCTTTATTTTTGCTTTATATAAAAGTTGGTTGTGCAAGACTATAAAGATGTGGCTATATGTGAATACAGTAGTCAAGCGCTCTAAAGTAAGATAGCATCTGTCATATGATAGCGCATATATGATAGCGTCTACTATATGATGGCGCATATATAATGGCGCTAGTCATATGGTAGCGCCTATTATGTAATAGAGCCAAACGTAGCATCTATGCAATAGCGCCTATTATATTATAGCGCCTCTTATATGATAGCACCTACCTACACAGATTTTTCCACTGAAAATGTGACCTCGACTTATACACCTCGTCGACTTGTACACCCTTATATACGGTATTCCAAGATAGCGCCAATTATATGATAGGGTCTATTATATTATGACGCCTATGGTATGATAACACAATATAGCACGAACTATAAATGTGTAGGTCCTCGTACCTTTTCATGTAGCATCGCACCTTGATCTTGTGTGTGTAACTAAAAAATGTCTTTTGAGGACTAACATTGAACAGCGAGTATTTGTACTTGGTATGGACATTAATACACTATTAATGACGATGGAGTTCCCTCCAAGACGAGCCCGTCTGTGGCGATCAGCTAGCCTTGCGTCCTGCCCGGTTCGTATAATTATATTTTAAATTGTATATTTATTATTATATATTATATTTTTTATTTACTCCGTACCTATGGATACGCGACAACCGTGTTCGTAAATGGTTTTTGTGACGAGGGACAACACAATCAAAAATCGGATTCGATTTGGTCATCGTTGACAGACCAACAACAAAATTCATTTAGATCGTGCTGGGCAATCGAAAAAGTTCAGGTATGTAAATGATCGTATTGCTTCTAAATCTAATAATTTGGTTCGATTCGTTAATGATATTGTAGTCATTGTATCACGAATGACAAATACCCTCCGCAAAAGTGGCCAATCGAATCGCGAATTTAAAATCAGTTATACCTACCGACACTATATAATTTTCTTCGGGTGAATCATCAGGTCATCATTCACCTGATGAAGAATGTTCTAACATTCGAAAGCTTGTGATCTATATCTCCGCAGTGAGCCATAAAGGT
>WURV02171403.1:0-14262 GCA_011762755.2 Epimenia babai | reverse complement strand
AAGTATCGTGTCTATATAAACACCACAAATATTGAGCGATTGAGCGAAATTTGCTCACATACAGTCTTTATTGTAACATCCATTCTACAAAATGTTTTTCTATTGATTACGAGACTCCAGTTGGCTTCAGCACCCCGTGTATTTCTACATAGCTTTCCAGTGGTAGTTTATAATGGTTGCTAGCATGTCACACCACGACTAAAATAATTGGTTACCAACAATAAAAAATATAAATGATATAGATAGGGAATAGCATTTTTTATCGATGGAAAAGTCTAAGAACAACATAAAATTATGTGTAACTTTTATCGTTAAAAGTCTTTTAAGAAGATATAACACTCAAATGGTTAAATATGATTTGGTCAAAATGTTTTTTCATCGGAGTATAGTTTTATGGTTTTATTAGAGTACGGTTTTGTTGGAAGTAGGTTTGTATAAAGATGGTTTTTCCATAATATGATTCGACAACAAAAGGATTGTCAAAATATATCGTTTCTCCAAAATATGGTTCGTCATAAAATATTGTTTGTTCAAAATAGGGGTTGTCCAAAAAATGGTTTGCCAAAAATATGGTTTGCCCCAAAAATGTTTGTCGGAAATACGGTTGCAAAGATATGGTTTGTCAAAATATATATAGTATCATCAATAAGGTTTTTGTCAAATTAATATTTCATCACAGCAAACGTCGATGTGCGTGATGCGCGAAAAATCCATTCGATTACTGGCATTTTGATAAATCGGCAGAGATGAAAGCAATACTTGTCTGTATTTACTACCCTAAATTACACGCACGGCCACCCTCCCTTTACGGAATTAGTCTCTCGTTCCAAAGGCTCTGTTTGGATCTAACCATGCGGATACGTCTTCTCCGAACGTCGCAGCTTCTCTCGCGCACTCGACCCTTTCAATTACTATTATCCTCGCGTACAATGAAGTAGATGATATTTAACCAAGCATGTTCCGGTACAATAGACATATTGGGCGCTTCTCGCCGCGCCGCCATACACAATACCCGTCCCACCATCTACGAGTTGAGCCGCTTCATTTTACGAGCTAATTAAATATCGACTTATAGTTGCATACACACCCAATTACAACGCTTTTACACATTGGTAAATAGAAGCGGATCCGAGACATCGCCCTGGGTAACGCCTTAAACATCTGCAACTGGGCCAGTAGGTTCCATGTATGTATTGTGTTTTTAGTGCGTTTCACTCAAGTGATTTGTACGACGCGCCCAACCATTGCAAGGATATAAAAAATAAAGAACGCTTTATAATGGTAAGTTATAAAAGCCGTCCTATACACATACACTTCGTCGGATGACGCTGTGATTTGTTTTGAAAAGACAGAAAAGTTCTAGGGTATACGTATTTCGGGTGTTTGTGAGGTATTGGATTCTTAGTTCTAAGATTATGGCAAAATTAACAGACGCAAACACTCACTATCTCTATCGCGCACACACACGCATGCTCTCACATATTGTCGAATATAATATGTTTTACATATAATATAATCCAGGTGCTCGTAAATATTTTTAAAGTTTTTTGGAAATACGCACGAGTCGTCTACATCGAACTACTATATAAAGAAATGAGGAAATCCAGCACCACTTTTAATAACAGAAACAAAGAGACTAATTGTGTTTTTGGTAAAACGAAATGTTCGATTTCCAATATATTTATAACACCACTTATATTATTTCCTAGTATACATGATGAAAATGCTACATTTTGTTCATTATTCAGTGTTCATTTCTTAAATGGTAGCCCTAGTTTGTAGTAGACCACTCATATCTCAATATCTTTAAAAATATATTCACGAGAACATGGACAATAATGTATTTCACATTGTAGAAGTGGATATTTTCATACATATAAGTACCTTTAAATATCTACGTAGTATTTTTCGAGGAATGTTATCTTTCACAAGTATATTCGTCTAACATGGACGTTTGTTACTCCATTTTGCTTGCCGTTCATCCGTCGAACGTTAAGCGAATATCTGAGGCGCTCGACCATTAATTTAGCTACTGTTATATGAGATTATATTTTGCGATGTGTTAGTTCGCTCTGATAGTTGATATAACTAAGGTTCCAGAAAAAGTGAATCTTTTCCCTATAGCCTAGTTTTTGCAATTCCCACGCAACTTTCTTTAGTGGTGTTTTTTTAGAATTGTGTATATCAACCGTAATGCTACGTAGGCCACAATCGATTTTTAAACCTCCCTGGATTCATACAGATCGCTTACTTCAATAAAATTATTGCATTCGTACACTTCCACTATAGAAATAAGGCTGCATGTACCAGTGAACTACTGAACGCATCACCATAACTTCCCAAATAACCATTTCGTTTTTAAATATTCCACGTAGAAAGACACTCTTACGATTGGACATTGGCGTGAAATTGCAATGGTTGAAGCAATCCTCTAATATTTTGAAACCAAAAACGAGGCGATATTGAATATAAATGGCGCAAAAAATACCAAAGTGAAAACACGCTGTTGCGCTTGCGTGCGTTCTACTTGGCATTAACCGCGTCTTACACGGAGACGAATCGCCTCTTGTATTAATCTTCAACGAAAATAAACGTCTTGCTTTCAAGCTGAATCGTATCAGATTAGCGCCTCGAGGCATTAGGCAAGTTGCTTCTTTCCTTTGTCTACTACTAATTATATGACAAAGAACGAAAGAATAACCTTGGGCGAATAATATTCCGTCAGTCTAGCAGGTCTTCGTATATAGGCCTACTTACATACGTATAAATTAATTAACTATTTCTGATGGAAGCTTACAACCGACCGGATTTCCGGGTACGATTCGTAACTAAAACTACTTTTATTAAACTTTTAATTTGGCTGAATCGATCAGAGTACTTTAATGGCGTTATAAATAGAGCCTGATCCTTGAAATACTGCGTCTTCTTATACCGCGTAATCAGAATTTTAGAATCGAATCCCATTCAATGTAATGATGCGATGTTATAACTAATTAAACACATAAATACGTCCTTGTTTTTGTATTTATCCCGGTATCCTATAGAAGATCAAATACTCTTAACGGGAAAAATCTACGTTAAATCATTTCGCCGCTAGACGCCTTGATACCACGTCCTCAAAATTAGAGAACGTTATGAAATTTTCTAGTTAAGTAATTGGTGGATATATTAATACAATTTTATTTAAACCGCAGATGCCGGGCAAAGTATGTCGATATAAAAAAACACGTTGAAACACCGTTACGAAAGATGGCAGCACCTCCTCGTGTGTATGGGGTATCTGGAAAATGATGTTCTTTCTCAGTAGCGATACCATCGTTTCTCATTGGTAAATGCGTGCGGATTCTGGGCGAGGATCTGTATACAACAACTCTAGACCACCCGCCATGGCTTTTGTTGAAACACTAATATTTATAATGCGATGATAATGCACGCAGGCAGCTCGTCCTGTGATGTTTGTTGAAGAATCTAACGGAGAATATAACTGTTTTATTCAGCACAGCAGCGTGACAGGTTTTCTTGGGATTTTATTTATAGAGACATAACTTGACGATTTTACACTACGTTTACTGAATGTGAAACAATTATTTTTTCTCGGATAATTTCATTCGTTCCGACATATATAACTTTATTTTTATGTGCGTTACCGGTAAAGGATAAAAATAAAAGTAACATCTTAAATAACGACGAAGATCGTATTGAATGCAGTCAAGAGAAAATCGTAAAATTACGTGCTTAAACTGAAAAATAACGCAAATATAAACGGGAAACATATTATGTCTGAGATCTACATTACCCGTCTGGTGATCTAACTGGGCAATGTAGGCAGACCACCCCTCTTCCCCTTCCCTCCTCCCTCGTTTATCAACTCGTAGTGTCCTGAAGCACTAGTCGAGCTCTTCATATCTGCCTTTCGTTCATGTTAAACTACAAAAATCATCCTAAACCAGACTTAAGGAGACGTACGTTAATAGAGTACAACTACCACAAATTTGTTTTACGATTGATGAAAAAAGAATGAAAAGCTCCTTCGGAACTTGATATATTTTCGTTGGTGGATGGGTATGTGAATCCGGGGGCGGGGGCCAGGGGTAGGGGGTGCAAAAATGCTGAAAACCGAGCTTCAGATGCGTAGATGCATTCTATTATCAGAAATGACGAATGTGAAACTGAGTAGGTAAATCACAATTACATTAAACGAATACATTTTGTTTACACTGTAGAAATGGATATGCCACTAGCAGCTACCGTTTTCGGAAGTGAAATTAAAGAAGGTCGTCGGATTGGAGCAGAGATCGGGACAAACGACATTAGCAAGGCGACGCTACCGGGGTTGCTACCGGTGTTGCCACCCAGCGACGCGGCTAGAAGCCATAATACGCCGCCGGTGGATATGGCCGCGGGCGTATAGCTAATGGCTGCAGTCGCCGCGACGCCATTACAGGTTCTAAGTCTATTACAGCATAATCCAGGCGGTATTCTACGGGTTATATGCGCGTACGATCCTGTGCATTATGATCGAGGGTGGACCGTATGAATACGGTATGCGCCGTGGTCGATCTCAATGATATCGGTGGTAATTCAGTTAACAACGCGCATTGTTCGAACTCGAGTTCAATGCATGGGAGGGCTTAGAGGCGAATTTTGCGACCGACACTTCTCAATAGATATAAAATACCTACGCGAATCCGTAAATTACACTGATTTTGCACAAGTCGCCTATAATACTTCCGGCACGCGCGCGCAAAAAGCTGAATGGAATATAGACGCTCGAATACGATAAATAAACGAAAATTGTAACACCCAGTGTAAATTCTGGTCAATAATTCACTAACTTATGTTATAGCTTTTTCTCCAGAATCAGTGGAGTTCAGTCGAGTGCATTCTATAATTCGCAAATGTCGAATCGGTTAGATGGGGGAAGCATACACGTAAATACTGTATTTCTATCGGAGTAGAAAATAGCGGCCAAAACACGGTGAAGTAAGGAGAATATATGCTGAAACGCCGTTTCGTATTTACATTTCAGTTTGAAAAAAGCCGTATTTTGAAACGTCGCGCTTCAAATCGTCAACGAAAGTATATTGCGTGACAGCAGAACGATTTTGCTAAAATTCTTCCTCAATACTTGATACTCAAATAATAAATATATGAGCGATGTTTTTGTACTGGGTGTAGTATTAACCAAAATTGCAATTGGTTGAAGATATTATTATATTGATATAGCCTTCATATCGCAATGAACCGATAATATAGGCGGTTTTGTGACCTTTAAATAAGATTTATGAATAAAAAATTATTGTGATGTTTCTGAGACACTACAAACTTTATACAGATTGCATACAACAAAACAAATAAACGTAGGAATTAAATGGAAATTAATGTAACACAGGAACGCGCGCGCGCACACTGACAATTTCCAAATATTCACATGTAGTTTTCAATCGAATTTCGACATAAAGAATTTCAATAAATTAACGCTTCAAAATGACACACCATCATTTAAACATGGAAACATAATTTTACAGTATCGTGTATTTGATAGAAAAATAATAAAATTTTAAACAATGAATAATTTTGTAATTCATAAAAAAAGAACAGGCGTTTTTTGTACATTTGGTCATAGAAAGATTCGTATTACTTATGAAATTGCTCCGATATAATTTCTCTTAATATCCGTTTTACAATATTTATGAGAATTGTTTTTTAGGCCGAATTATTATGTACTCGACTTTATGCGTTTTCGAATAACGATGACTCCAGATTTGACAATTAAAAAAGCATATTTTATTACGTTGAATAGTTCGTATTTTTCGATTCATAGAAAATATATATCAAAGTTTTCGCTATGATGTTTCTATGGTAACGTACTCACCGGCCAAGAGTTGGCCTCGAGGGCAAGAAACGACATGCTAGCTCGTACTTCCTGTTGGTGTGTGTTCGGTGTTCGGAGCCTCGAGACCCGCTTGCGGGCTAACAGTCCGTTATTGAAATGTCTTCGTCGTTTGGTGTCTACCGGCGGTTAAACGCGTGTTCTATTGAACTGATGCGATAGCGAACCGGGAAACGATTTAAACGTATTCTGTAAATGAGAAGTTATAACTCGAGCATCGTTTTCTGCTGCGTGTAATATTTTGACCGTAGGACGCAAAAGTCAAGGATTATCTCAGCAAGACGTCTTGGGCGCGTAAGATTCGGACGAGGGACGCTTACGGGTGAGGTTCCACGGCGTGTTCGGCGGCAGTAGGCGATTGGCTGCGGGCACGGCTTGAGTGGGCGTGGTTGAGCGGCCTGAGTCGGCACTATACACACGAGAGCGCGGATAAAAGCTCAGCGCCGACGAGAAACAAATGACAAGACTTCTTCAAAGTCCATAATAGCGCACATTGGCTGACGTCCATAATATCACATTGGGTCTACTCTGCAATAGTCTGCTATATGTGGTCTGATATCTTAAACAAACAATTTAACAATCAGACCCCTACTTTCCAAATACAGTCCGTTATATTGAGTCTTAATACACATAAACCGGTACAAATGAACGTCAATAAATGACCGTTAATGCAATTTCTCCACCTGCCATTACCCTATAATGTCGATGATTTCTTTATGTCTTGTTTTGGAAAGTGTATATAATAGTCTTTCCTTTTACATAGAGTAACGTGGATTTATAAGCATGCGAAAATTCGATTCCCGTCTTGTTTCCTTAATAAACAGAATACATACACATAATGCACACGATAAACATATGTAATTTACATATTCTCGACGGTAGATAATAGATATACAGCGATCCCCCAGTTGCCAGCCCGAGTTCCACCTAAAATCCTGGCGGAAATCGAGCATAGTGGATATAGACCTATTGTCTTTCTTTGTGACTTTTGTCCCTACGCACTCAGCGACAAGTAAAAACGAAATTGGACTTTTACCAGCATTGGGTGATAGGAAGTGTTTAAAGTTGGTTATACGAAATGTGTCATTTCTATCCATAATTGACTATTACCGCCGAATTTTACAATGCTCAGGTCCCTATGATATTGTATAAGTCGATATCAAGGTAGTCTTCAATTAATACGATGACAATAATGTAAGGGTCCATTATGTCGATATTGGTTGTCTTAATATAACAGTAGTTTCAAATCCTTTTCGCTCGAGTTCTAAGATGACAACTGATTCATCTTTCTTTATATTGATGGCAAACATTGTAGGATCTCAGCTCCGCTATTATTTCGGTATTGTTGCAGCTACGCAGTTTTTTCTGCAAATTTTTTGTTCACAATGTTTCTGACTATATAATTCCGCGACAAATTGCGCGTTATTCCAGTTTATTAGAGCCGCCCGTATCACGCCAGGGGGCGACACCTGGAGTTCGAGTCTGTGATCTCGGGGAGGAGGTATACGCTTGGTCTCACCAGACCAATGTCGAATTGTTGCCGATTGTTGCCGAATTTACACGACTTTCGCGCACGGATGCTCACGAACATTGACGAGCTCGCGGGGAGTGATGACGTCATAGAGGCAGGCATCGTTCACACAGTCTCGTTCAAACGTAATGACGTTTCAAAAATATTTAACGAGATATGATCGGCCCATGAAAGCGAGACTATCTAATAGGCCAAAAAGGTAAATAATTCAAGCGACTGAATAAAATTATTTATTAGACAGAGCGTAGGAATGCGTTGGAAACCGTCATAGAACCGATGAGAAAAACAATAATAATTCGACAAGGTTTATTCCCGATCAACATCTTTGTAGTAAACAAATATACAAAGTGAATAATAATACAAGATCCATAGAGATACAGAGTCTATAAAAATGCAAGGTCAGTCAATATACAATATATACAAGGTCAAACTCGCAGGCGTGTTGGGTAGCATTGCAAACTGACTCAGGTATTGATGTCTTGAGGCCTCTCCGATTCGAGATACAACGCATCTTGAAAAAAAAAATTCATCGTTCACAAGGCATCTTAGGGTTAACGAGTTAACTAAACCTGTCTATTTCATCAATATAACGATGTGGTCATAGAGATAAAGAGAAAAAGTTGCGAAAAAGAAAAATATCACCAGCTTTGAGTATAATCAGCTGTAGCGTCAAAACTCGTAAAACGGAAAGGTAGTATGTAAAAGCCAATGTATGAGTGTGGCTTTATTTATGGTGGCCTCCACTTACAATAAAGATTGCTTCGCTGTCACCTCATGATATTTAAATTAATCCACTTTGTTAAATATCTTTCTCGAGATTTCTGAACTTGAAATCAATTAGAGGTATACGTGCATACAAGGGACAACTAGTGCCGCTTAAAAAAGTCGCATTCCATTAATTGACCAAAGTATCTATGTGTAAAAAAAAACAAAAATTAGGCCTAATTTTGATTACGTTCACGGTGTATATAAATATTTATTTATTTTAGATACCGTTTACATTCTTGCGTGTTCAATTGATATTGTGTATACCTTTTTGACAGGAATGCCTAATAAAAACTTTCTTCTTCTCCTCCTCCCCCTTCTCCTCCTCCTCCTTCTTCTTCTTCTCCTTCTCCTGTTCCTCCTTCTTCTCCTCCTTCCCCTCCTTCTTCTTCTTCTTCTCCTTCTCCTGTTCCTCCCCCTTCTCCTCCTCCTCCTTCTTCTTCTCCTTCTCCTGTTCCTCCTTCTTCTCCTCCTTCCTCTCCTTCTTTTTCTTTTTTTCTTTTTCTTCTTCTTCTTCTTCTTCTTCTTCTTCTGTATTTCAAGAATAATTATGTATTGGTACACGATACAGCATTTGTATTAAGTGGACGGTATAGCGTCTGATTACTTAAAGGTGACCGTCGGGTTCTCTTCCCAAAATTTCTGCTCTGTACGTTAATGAGCTTAGTCAGTTGTTGTCAAACGAGAGAGGTTGTACTTATTGTGATGTCTCGTTCAACCGCTAGTTTTACGCTGATGATAGCGTGCTACTATTTAAAATGAAATATATGCGGATACGCATGATATAAAATTCAATAGAAATAAATCGAAAGTCACGTACGTTAAATCATTGAATAAAAATGTTTGTTATAGTAACCCTGTTATACTTTTTGGAGGGCTATTGCTACAGTATGTACAAGGATCTCGGTGTGGTGGTAAGGAATGACATGTGTGGGTGGCAATGAAGATATTAAATGAGAATTGCGATCCTCGTTGATACGTGCTAACATGATCGTGCCAAGTGTGGCTATTGTTCTCATACAGTGAAACCAAAATTGTTTTGAAGTTTCCATACTACATTTTACTGTGCTCACCTTTGGGACGCTCATCACAAATATGTTTATGGAAAACTGCGACTTGCATAAAATAAATATCTCCGTCTGTTGTTTTAATTACCAAAAATGTGTAGCCTGAGCGAGACATACCTGCGTTTGACGATTTATTTATTAGGAAATATGGTTACAGCTTCCGTTTACGTTGAGCCACTAATAAGTTGGTCCCGTACGAGCATGTTGACAGATGTGATTCATAAAAATGTGTTTAAAAAGAGGTGGAACGTATTTTCTATAGTGTCTTTAACGGTGCTTATTTTTTAGCAATTCCATATTTTTCATAAGGCTTTATGTTTATAATATAATACTGTGGGCATTATGATATGGCATTTGTAATATGTATCCGCAAAATTAATTTTTTTGGTACAAGAGGCCCGAAAAATCGTTGATGTATACTGATTCAAACTCACAACCCATTGCATGAAAAGCCGTGCTTCTAACCACTGCATCACAGGCTTGATCAACCTCATAGCTTGATCTGCCTTATTACGACATATACTACAATATCGCGTTTATACTACATTTGATGTAAACTAGTGGTTTAAACAAATCATTAGTATGTCATTAAACAAAATTGATCGACGGGCAAGAGATGCGTGTATACTCGACGTTAATGACAACGCGAAAATCGGCAGGTTACCTGTGGAATGCGCGGCTTTGCCCGCGTCAGAAGGAAGACTCTAGACGCCATCAAAGCCTTAAACCTGGGCCCGTTAACATCGGGCGGTTACTTATAAAACTTCTTTCGCTCGGATGACATAGAATCTGACTATTGTAAAAAAAACTTAAACTACAAAGTTAGTTACAGACCCTGCACGTGCTGCGTATTTGCTTCCTTACACTTACTCCATGATAACATCAACAAATATAGTTCATAATCAAGGCCCACAAGCAAGACGGTAAAATGTGCAGTAACTAAATAACAATTATTGTAGACGTATAATATCACCCCGTGTAAATATCTGAGAGGTCGTCTCTCTAGTAATTATATTATTTAATCGCAAGTCGAAGGTTAGTTTGACTTGGTAGAGCTAATAAACAACTTTTTCAATACTGGGATTTTATTATTGAATTTAGACACAAATAACAGAAATACCATGTCTACTCCACTAACGCCTCTTTGTCTCTCAGTCTCCCCGACGGACTGTTTTTCCTGTTGATTTCTAATTTACTGCATACTTTCACGGACACAAGCCACCTGTAGGTCTGCAGCCGTACAACATGAGAAGAATTTAATGCGGTACACCGCGATTGTTGTGATACTGAGGGTAATACCAATATCTTAAAGGCTGGAGGTGGATCGTGACCATTGCCAGCTACATCGACCATGTTGCCATAGCGACCTCGCCACGTGTAGAATTAATAATAGTTTATGATTCTCATCGCTTAACATAATACGGCCCTCAGACAGCGGTGTCAAACTTGAAAAGGGACATAACTAAACGTAATCACACCCCACTTCGTCGCGAAAAGTTTGGGCGAAATTTATATTACGAAACTATATTCAAAAGCATTTGACTCTACTCGCTAAAACAGAATCGGTAATTTTTTATGTATTTATCGTTCATCTTTCATCTTCATATGTTGTTGTTCTAATCGGTGGATATCAGTATACTCAAGTCCCCTCTAATTGTCTAAAACAATACGTAAAATAACCGGTATTAATTCATTTTTGAAAGCATTTATTAATGAAATGAAATGAAATTTATTTGTTTCAAGTGTACTTATTAGCAGAGCTGTCAAACACACTTTACATGAAACAATAGCCTAATGGTCTAAATCTATAATGTAATTACTTATATTATATAAAGTTAACATCTAACAGTATACAGCTAATACAGATCAATGTTAGATAGAACTATGTACATTAACAGTCAGCATGAAATCGATGACAATGTCGAATAATACGGTGGAAAGTAGAACAAACATCGAAAAAAAGACCGAGTCCCAAAGGACAAAATTCAATACATGCCAATGTGTATATTTAGTTAACAGTAATATAATCCGTTAACAATTGTAAATGATCATATTCAATATCACCGTAAATATGATATGTATTATGCTCATATACTGACCAGATATCTAATCGCATCTATATACTTACCTACACAATAGTGTTCCTGACTCACTTATCAACATGAGTTACGTGACTCGGTGTTTTTATTTGTGAGCGCGCATTACTGATAAATCCCCATCCAGCCAATGCAACCTAATGTAAAATCATAACGCAATGTAACCTAATCTGTATTTCATCGCTTCATCATTGGCTAAAGTTCGCCCCGTTGAGAGTACTTGTGACAACATATTATAACATATACAGGGTGGCTCAAAAAAGTGATAACACTATCAGTACTAAGCTATATATTCGCCAATACAGCTGACATCGGGAAATTTTTTTCTCTATATTATAAATAAACCATTTATGGACAAGATAATGATTTTACAACTAATATCACTTAGTTATTAATGTGTAAAAGATTTCCTGCTAAAGCAACATAATGATTTTGTTGTAAATTTTCAACGATGACCCGACATGCAACATCATCCAACTCAAAACTGGAAACTTTTTTCAGCTTTATTTGTTTACTTCCTGTTTGTAATACCACTTCCTGTGTGGTTGTCAAGTGGAGATTTGATTCACTCTGACTCTCGGATTTGTGCATTTCTGGTGACATTTTTAAACATTCACGTGTGCCACTATGACTATCTCGAAAGAAGACAGAATCTTAGTAAAGCAGTTAAGATTAAATAAACGCTGGGGAGCTAGACGATTGAAAAGATAATTCCCACAGAAGCCATGGTCAACAGCTTCACTTCATAGGCTATGCAAAAAAATTGATGCCACTGGTGACTGTCAACGTAAAGAGGGTTCGGGTAGGCCTCGCAGCATTCGGACACAGCAAAACATTGATTTGAAGAAGACTCACCTGGTTCACACAAGAGCGCAAGAGAGATCGCCAAAGCCGTTGGAATACATCGGTCATCTGTACAAAGAATCGCCAGGCAAGATCTGCGTATGAAGGTCTACAAGCGCAGAGAAGTCCATAAGTTAACACATGCCAATAAGCTAAAGCGTTTAGAACGTTGTCGCAGGTTATTAAGGCGCTTTCCCAGCGAAAGAAGAGTCAACAGGATATGGTTCACCGATGAAAAAATTACTCCTTGTTGCCTCTCATGTAAATACACAAAACAGTCGCATCTGTACAACCGGCAGGGAGAAGAAAGACGTGAGTGCAAAGCGATTACTTTTTCAGAGGACCCACTTCAGTGCGCCTGTCCGTAGGTGTTTCCAGTTAGGGTAAAACGCAAGTTATCTTAGTTGAGCCAAGGGCATAAGTCGATCGCCATTATTACATCAACCATGTTCTAAATGAGTGACTGCTGCCGGATATAAGACAAATTTCAGGCCATGGTTTTAGTTTTACAGCAGGATGGTGCTACAAGTCACACGGCACGCAAGACGCTAACTTTCCTCGAAGATGAACAGATTGAGTACATTGAGAAAGATCTGTGGCCACCTAATAGCCCGGATCTTAATCCAGTTGATTATGCAATATGGGGCGCACTTCAGGAAAAGGTGTACAAAGAGGACATACAGAACATTGCACACTTACGACAGGTCATCGTGGACAAATGGAACGAGATAACTCAGAACTTTGTCACTCGCTCGATCCGCTCATGGCGTAAGCGCTTGCGTGAAGTTGTCAGGAATGGCGGTGGACACATTGAACAATTACATATCTGATTATTGACGATCATAGTGTCGCGAGGTACTTTTTTCCATTATCAATTGCCTCTCGTATTTGCTGTGTCAATTTCATCAAACAGTTTGATTCATGAAATTAAGAACTTTTATTGCTGAGCTGTTTTGGCAAGGTTTGTGATGTCGTCAAAATATTGCACCAAGAAAAGTAGTGTTGCCCGTGTTCGGTAGCTTGTAATCTATAGCCAATCAGTGACATATGTTGTAAAATGTCATCATCTTATCAAGAAAAGATTTATATGCAATATAAAGGGGAAAATATTCTGGTATCACACCCAGTTGTGAAAATATACTTAGTACGGTGAGCGTTATCACTTTTTTTGAGCCACCCTGTAGATATATCCACTTTAAAAAACACTCGAATTATGAAGTATTCCTTGAATATAGAAAATGTTAGTGTTTTGAACTCCACATGACACCAAGTATTCGGTGTCAGATAAAGCATTATTTGTATTGTATGTGTTATAATATGAACTTCTGACCTATTTACACTGGATGAAGGTGGCTTGATATAGTAGGGGATATATTGGCACAAGCTAAATTACATATGGTAATATGGAGATATGGAGTGGAGAAACGATTCCTTTACCCGAAATGTTGTTTTAAGGCGAACAATTTTTATATTCTTCTTTGTTCGGCGTCGACGAAGTAGCTAAATTTAAGGGTCATGTAATATTCAGCATCCATATGTAAGTGGCTCTTCAATGAGTAATGGAGTTATATTGTATGTACGGTTTATGTTAAATTCCCAACATCGCCACGTTGCTGATTTTCACATTCGATTTTATTGGCTCATCTTGACATTTGACAAAGGAAACCCACTTTGTATTTGCTCGCAAAATCACGGACCATGACATGGAACAGTTTGCAGACGACTAACTTAACGGGCTTCGCACAATTTATGATGGATTTAAATCTGTCTTAATGCTAACACCGTTGAAGATAAGTCGTCTCAATATTCCAAAGCTCACTATTAATAACTAAGAAAACGTGGAGAATGCAGACTTCCCTCAGGATGAAAACTCCCTAAAAATGTGTACTACTACACCGAAATTTATGACTCATCACAATGTGTACCACTACACCAAGACCTCTATGACTTGTCACATAATGTGTGCCACTACACCAAGACCTATGACTCATCACATAATGTGTGCCACTACACCAAGACCTATGACTCATCACATAATGTGTGCCACTACACCAAGACCTATGACTC
>WURV02171392.1:0-14263 GCA_011762755.2 Epimenia babai | reverse complement strand
TGGTACAGTCACGATTAGTGGCGATGATTTATTTGGTACAGTCATGATGAGTGGCGATAATTCATTTGGTACAGTCACGATTAGTGGCGATGATTTATTTGGTACAGTCATGATGAGTGGCGATAATTCATTTGGTACAGTCATGATTAGTGGCAATGATTCATGTTACACAATTTTAATTATTCGCAATGATTTATTTGGTGCAGTCGTGATTAATAGCCAGTGTATGGCTTAATAAATGTAGTACACCAGGGAATAGTATAAATTATGCGCTACACCAGGCTATCAAACAATTCAAGTTGTCCACGTGCGTATGATAGATACTTCACATATAGCTCACACACATACCGATCATTGAGTTTAATTCGGTGCATGGTGGAGTAGTCAAAATCAAAACGCTTCATTTGGAGAGTGAGAAGATAGGGGAAACTCAAGAATTTCAGTCCCTGATAAAACACCCTTTGTAAAGTGAGAAAAGAGATTTTAATCCGACATCAAGAATGTAAACAAAATAACAATGTGTTTTCCTTGGATAAATGAAAGAAAAACAAATAAAAAATAATCGCAAGCCAGAAAAAAAATTGCAGTATGAATCAATAAGGATGCTTTAACTAATTATAAACCTGAAAAAAATGTGGAAAATGAAAAAAACAAACAATAAAAACAAAAGTAAATAAATGTTGGCCTCAAAACAATCATTTAAGATACTAAAACAAGGGGGAGGAGATCAGACCCCAAGATACCCATCTAAATATTAAATAAAGAACCAAAGAAATAGCTGAAAAAAACGAAAAACAGAAAATGCCAAAAAAATGTTCCATCTGCTCCGGTGAACTAAATAATCAGCATAAAGTATTTCCCATGGCTTGGATGATGAGACCTTGAGCATATCTTCAGACCAACCTAAGGAAAATATCTGCTAAATGGCACAGCTAAGCAATTATTGAGAAAATTTTTAAGCAAAATCCAAGTATCGGGATACATTACCTCCCATTGCTCGGATGAAATACATTGAATAAATCGTAATATGATCAACCCAAAAAAGACAACATGTGCCAAGTTGCAAAGCTCTGCGCTAAGCAGTTTTCGAAGCCGACATCGGATAATAAATTACGAACAAAGTGAAATCGGAATAGCTCACCGAGCATAACCTCTCCTGAGATAATAAAAAAACATCATCCAGCCTCAATACAGCATCTTCTTTATGTACCAGCCTTTACCTTTACCTGTCACGTGTAGTTCTGATGCCCCCAATTATAATTATTACAAGTTATTTGCAATATTTGTCAGTCACAGAGAAGTGGGTTGCCATGCTAACCAAGTCTTACATAGACTAAATGTGACACCATACACACTCATTAAGGAAAGGATTAACAAAAGCTTTTGTATACAAGTATACGCTTCTTATACAACTGACAAAAGATAAATGACATAATTAATGCACTCTTCAGTAACGGTAAATGGCATAAAAAAATGTTGCCTGTGTACATGTTCGATACTAAGTAGTCAAGAATACCTTGACATATTTAAGGCATTAACTTATGACAGTTACCTTGTGGGCATCACACTTTTTGTTGCATTTCTCACACAAATACTGGTTGGTGTCATTAAGGGTCTCCGGCTGTACGAATGCTCTCAGAGCCTCCTCCTGTCATATGTATGATAAACCAGTGTACAAGATAATTCATGGGATAAACCAGTGTACAAGATGATTCATGGGATAAACCAGTGTACAAGATGATTCATGGGATAAACCAGTGTACAAGATGATTCATGGGATAAAGCAGTATACAAGATGATTCATGGGATAAAGCAGTATACAAGATAATTCATGGGATAAAGCAGTATACAAGATAATTCATGTGATAAACCAGTGTACAAGAAGATTCATGTGATAAATCAGTGTACAGAGTAATTCATGTGATAAATCAGTATACATGATAATTCATGTGATAAACCAGTGTACAAGATGATTCATGTGATAAATCAGTGTACAGAGTAATTCATGTGATGAAACTGTGTACAAATCAATTCATGTGATACACCAAGGCAGTATAATTCATCCGATACACCAATAAACAGAATAATTCATAAGATACACCAATAAACAGAATAATTTATGATGTATCTATGGATGTATCTATAGGCTATTTACCAAAGTAATTGTTGCGATAGGCCATCCTGGGCCCTTTACAATGCTAGCCTATTAATGTGATTGACACGACAATCTGATTAGCCTCACTTATATGGGGTGGGGTAAAAACACCTAGTGTGAAAAACCCAGCGAGTCTGGGTAGACAAGTGACCTTTTTCCATTCATGCCACTGGTTCTAAATGTCTACATATGAACTACATATGTCGCACACTCCGCTAAGTCTCTGATAGGTCCATGTTTATTTACAATGAGACGACGACATAGCGGTGAGATAAGCAACATAGAGAACACATATAGAGCATCTGATGCACAGCAAATGTCAGAGGGAAAAAGCCCGGGGTTTAAGGCATTTTCAGCCACAGTTAGTATACTGGTTAGAGCGGGATTTGATCCAGGATTTGACCCTGGATTCAAAGTCAAATGCTCTAACAACTACGCCAGCTGCCCCCTAATAATTTATGATATGCTGATACAGAATAATTCATGTGATACACCAATACAGAATACCGCATGTGATACTTCAATGTTAGTAAATTAAACACTACTTTAGTACATTGATTAAGATTTTTTTATGAAAGTTGGTCAAAATTAAAGGACATAGAGTGTTATTTTGGTGCATTTGTGCATACTTCCACCCGCCCCATAATTACAAAGCTTGCATCAAACAAATAAACTGACTATGGCTGTAAAACATCTTATGTGGTGTTTTCCTAAATATAAAAGTGAGCACTTAATTCCCGAAAGAATGCCCGATAGAAATGTATATATTAGTGATGCAGTTATATATAACCTTGAATAAAACCTACGTTAGTCAATGTGCTCGATTAATATAGCTATATATAGACTGGAATTCTACCAATCATCCAATGTTGGCCTGAGAGTGATAAATTTATAACGAGGATATCGCCCTCGCTATTGATTTAGTTTTAATAATTATATTTTAAAATTATCACATAGTACAGAAAACATCTTCAACGAACCTGTCTGTCTCACCATTCCAATCATTTTCATCAGTGACGAGGTACCACATGAACGTACCACAAAAGTCTACCATCTCTACCAACCGCGTCACATGTTATAGTTACCACCCATTGTTTTGGGGCATTTAAGGTGCTTGTACTGATTTTACTGACAACAAAAGGTTAGTGTAGCAAAAAATGGCCTTTTACAACAAATTTCCTTGAAGTCAAAATCATTACCGGGTACATCCTTGTTAAAGCTGACATCTCCATAGAATATACGCTAAGAACCTGATACTTTGTGAAAAGGAAATGAAAATCCTTAATATAAAACATCATACTACCAAACTCACTAACCACGCTGCCGTGGGAACGGATACTGCCGAATGGACGAATCACCAATGGGATGTCTAGATATGTGTCCACTCGCACGCTCTCCATCCCACACTGGACAGTGGACAGATACACTTACATACAACTCACGGCACAACAAATTTGTCAACAATTAAAAAAATTTTTTAAACAATTACAAGTCAAGTGTAATGCAAGGCTACACCATTGGCCCACTTCACTTCAGCTTGATTGAGGTAAAAAAAAAACGGTGGTTCAAATACTGTTTCTTTAAAGTCACACCTTTGATTTTTAAGGTTTCATACTGACATAACATGAAAATCGTTTAAGTAAATAATTTTTCTCAAGTTCATCGCCCTCTTTCAACGTTAGTAGACCTACTTTGAGAACTGCTGGTACATCACGCATTACACATCCAAGAACCATAGTATAGGTATATCTTAAGTGCTACAAATGTAAAATCCTCCAAAATTACCCATATGCCCTGTGACAGACCTCTAGACACTTGACATAGTCCTTGACTTTTCCTTGATAAAGGCGATTTATCAGACTCGATTGGTCGGTGTTTTTCCAGTTTAGTTCGAGGGCATCAAACATCACACGACAAAGTTCCTGAACATCATGTTGCTGCCACACTGGAAGATCAAAAGTGTCTTTGAGAAATTTTAGCAAAAATCACACAAAGAAAAATCTCGAAGATATCATCACATGCCTTAATAAACTAACCTTTTAAATTAAAAGTTTAAATAAGGGAGAGATGAAAAGGACTTCAATAAATTCAAGATTGCTGGAAAAATTTATTCGATGTTGAAAACCATAAAGATAATCATGTAGACATATAACATCTGGTTCAAGTCAGTGGCCAAGCCTGTGGCTTCAACACTGCCTCCGCATGGGGGTCTGGATAGTGCTTGCATTAGGGTTATGTAAGGGCTTCTTTCCTCTAACAGCTGCGCTTCACATACTAATGACATTCTCCATCATGACCCTACCTAAAAACTATCTCACCATCTCACTGTAGGTAATCATATACTATATATCATATATACTATATTTTGATAACTATGTGATATGGGCGAGGTGTGAAAACTGTGAAATTAGTCGTATGAATTGAAACAAAAAACAAAGAATAAACAAGAAGCCAAAGAGGCCTCAAGAAGCTCACCTGAAAAAGAGAAAAAGACAAAAACATGCAGCCCAGGAGACCATCTTGATATTATAACAAGACAACAAGGAGGCTGCCTGATATCACAAACAAGAGGCCAAAGGGACCTGAAAATACCAATTAAGACACTTGAAACAAGAAAATACATATCTGCTGATAAACCTTAGCAGAAATCACCTCTGAAATAGAGATGCCCTCAACAAATCTGAATGAGACCTACACAGACAATATCTGCCAAATCTTTGCACTGAGTGGATATGGAGACAGACTGCCATCACAATATCAAGACCAAATCTAGAGGAGACTAACCAAGGTACAATATTTGCCAAATAGCAGACCTCTGCAATAAGCGGTTCTTGTGAAAAAATATTTTAAGGAAAAATACAAACCTCGGCATAAGTTACCTACCTACCTTTGCTGTGATGACCATAAACAAATCTGAAAGAGACCACCCTAAGGACAATATTTGCCAAGTTGCACACATCTGTGATTAACGGTTCCTAAGAAAATTTTTCAATAAAAGATACAAACACTGGCAGAAGTGACCTCTCCCTACTGCAATGAATGCTACAATGGTATAAACAAATCTAGAGGACACCACCCCAAGCATAATATTTGCCAAATAGTAGACCTCTGTGATAGGTGGGTCCTGAAAGATTTTTCAAGAAAAAATACAAACTTCAGCATAAGTTACCTCTCTTAGCTGCGATGACAATACCATGAACATATCTAGAAGAGACCAAGCCAAGAATAGTATTTGCTTTGGCAAAGCATAGCAGATGTCTGTGATAAAACGGTTATTGAAAAGATTTTTTGAGAAAAAATACAAACATCAGCAGAAGTTACCACCCCTTGTTGCGATGACGATACCATGAAAAAATCTAGAAGAGACCAATGCTAAGAAAATATCTGTTAAATGGTAGATCTCTACGATAAGTGGTTCTTGATAAGAAAATTTCAACATCAGACGGACGACGGACCAACTCCAATCAGAAGTAAGCTCAGGTGAGCAAAAAATACTGATTAAAAGAGGCACTTGAGATACTTGTATATAAGTGAAAACTGTAGCAAAATATATACGTGATGCAACACCCCAAAATTAGTCACTTATCGGATTTAGGTTTTCTATACATTCACTTACTCCAGATAATTTTCTACACAAAACAGAAAAAATGACTAAAATTAACCCATGATTACCCAAAATATGAATGATTTAGTGGCAGTAAAAACAGGTTTTGCGTAACTGTAATAATGGAGAAAACGAGGTTTATATTTTCACACTCTCACCACATCAAAAGTCCATAGCAACCGAACTCATATATGAATAATAATTAATTGAAATAACAAACAGATGTTTCAGTATAATGTTTACTAACATTTGGGACAGGTACATGACTAAAATATGGTTTTTCAGCATCAAAATTAGGCTGTATACATCATTTAAGATCTTTATTGATAATAACACAAATGTACAATTATTGTTTTTAGTGACTATGACTAGAACGAATAGAGTTTGAAAATCTCATGTGTATTACTGTATGAAACAGTAATTATTTAACAATAATTCCACTCATAATACAAACATATCTAATGTACATCATGTGCATATACCCCCCCCCCCACACACACACACAAACATACACTCACACGCACTCTTCCATTTTTTCTTAGGATTCCCACATGAATTTTTTATTCACAATAGCCAACCTTTAATTAATAACAAATAGCACACATCATGAAAAAATAATACTAAAGTGCAAATATTTAGAAATTAATTTCCATTAAAACTATCAAACAATGTAAACTTTTACGGTACTACGATGCCAAAGATGTAATATTTTCACCTTGCAAGGAAACACCATTAAAGTAACCAATCAACAAAGTAATATTGGTATTTCACGCTCGAATCGACTAGTGAAAATTGGATGCCGCTTGGGTTTGCCTTCGTATCAACGCCGAATGTTCATTTGTTTACGGATCGGTGTCGTGAAAAATAGGATTTCATTGGTTTATACGCTTAAGTACGCTACTTCATTTTGAACTAGTATTAAACTAGAGACAATGACCTTTCTAACGATACCAAATATAACTAGCTCACGTTTGACAGGCGATGAGGCTGAATGCGACAAAAAGAGGCAAATTTGATTAATTTTCATTTTTTAAAACAAAGAAAAGACAAGGTATCAAGATAAAACGTGCTTTTAATACATTTTATCGACATATTAAACATATAAAAACATTTGTACATGATAAATTAGAACATGATACATCAAATAAAGCAAAAAACCCAAAATCCATATTTTGACCATTACTTTAGTATTCGGCGGCGCAATACGAAAACGCTATAGCGAGAAGCGTCTAATTTTGGGACGTTGCATCACATATAAGAAAAACAAAAAACAAACTAAAACTATAAAAAAGAAAAAACAAAAGGCCAATGAGGGCTACAGACAAAACAAATGGCCAATGAGGGCTACAGACACTCGAATATTGAAACAAGAAGCCAAACAGGCTTCAAAACACTCATTCAGATATTAAAACAACAGGCCAAACAGGCCTCAATACTCTCATTCATATATTAGAACAACAGGCCAAATAGGCTGAAAAAACTCTTCTGGAACATGAAAACATTTAGAAAATATAAGCTAGTTGAGAAAATTTTTCAAGGAATATTACAAACACTGACAGGAATTACTTCCCCTTGGTCTGATGATGATGATATACGTACTTAATAAATCTAAGAGACCAACTCAAGACAATATATGCCGAATGGCAGAGCTCTGCCAAAAGCAGTTCTTGAGAAGATTTTTTACGTACAAATACAAACATCACCAGAAATTACTTCTCTTGTACAGATGATAAGCTTAACATAATCTAAAAAATACCAATCCTAGGAGTATATCTGCAAAATGGCAAAGCTCTATAATAAATGGTTCTTGAGAACATTTTTTAAGAAAATGCTAACATTGGATGGACAATAGACAAAACTCGTCACAAAAGCTCACCGAGCATAAGCTCAGGTAAGCAAATAAAAAGACATGCTAGATGGGATGGAATAATTCAGTCATTATGGCCAGCTATTCATCTGCGTGTAACATATAACCTTCGCTGCTATGCCAGCCAAAACTTCTGGTGAGATCTGTTGTCTCAACAGCTCGCTTTGTCGATGTCTGTAGGGTACATACAAAATAATGGATACTGGGTGATTCTTGCGGTCTATAAATGCTGCACTTGTCTTTTTAGCGATAGCTAACCGAGGTCATGGAAAATTGTTGTGAATAGTTTTAAAAACATATAATTTATGCACGGGACAAGCGGCTCTGAATGAAAGGAACAGACAAAATCTTAGTGTTACTCAATAGCAGTAAATGCAAATTGCACAAATAAATTATACCTCATTATAACATCATACCTCATTGTAACCTGATACCTCATTTTACCCTTATACATTTATTCCTCATTATTACCCAATGAAATTTTCAATAACTCACTTGAAAACATTTTTATCCGAATACTCAAGCATGAAAATCTCTCTCATTTCCTGTAGTGAACTGTGTGAGAGAAATTCACTGGTGTGTGCGAATCTGAACTGCAACCTCTTGCATAAAAGTCTACGCTTTTAACAACTGCACCACAAGATGCCTAGGAGGCACACCTACATAATACAAACCGACCGTTAGTGTAAAGTCAAAACCTCGGGGCTATAACTCATTTAGAACTGACCTGCAATGTGAGGAATAATTTTTGTAGGTTGTAGGGGATACTATTGGTCATTGCATCACCATTGCCATCAAATTCGAGTCTGTGACAGATGCAATCAATAATTCAAAGTAGCCACAGGTAAAACAACAATTAAATGTATATACAGTACAATATGTGAAAGCTAGATACATAGCTCACCAGGTGAAAGTTCATGACATGTTTCATGACATATGGCATGTTATCAAGAATGTCAGTTCTGTAACGGCTAGACCCCACGTCTCACTTTCCCTGAATGCATTTACTCATGCCACGAATACTGCTAAGCAACATGAGTGAGTGTTTAGCATTCATGTCTAACATTATGTATTATGACTGTCTATGAGGGCCAATATGGTTTTTATGGGAAATAAAAATTCAACCTTAAAGATATATATCTAGACTTATGTTGTGCGAAAAATATACAACTGAAGGTAAAACAAACTCAGCAACACTATAAAACAGTATGATCATTATTAAAATGAAAATCGTCAGCTAGAGGTAAACTGACCGGTAGATGGCATTCCTAAACTCTGGAGTCATAAAAAGAGTCTGTAGAAGGCTGTTAAGGTAACAGGTCATTGCCTGGTTTACTAGACCAACATAATCTGTAAAGAAAAAAAACATTCCTCAACTCTGGTATCATATATGTCTGATAATGACTGCTAAGGTAACAGACCATCGCCTAGTTTACTCGCTGTTCATAATCTGGAATTACAACTGGGACAAAGCCCATAACCCTATTATAGCAGTTTTCCATTACTTAATAGAATTGACTTTGGCTTGTGTAAAGCCATTTTGACCCATGCATAGCATTTCTAAACACACGACAATAAAAGATCCTAGAGATTGCCATATACATATACATATATATTGCAAGAAAGTACCTCCTGGTTTAAAAATAGCATCGCTGGAAGAGGAAGGCAGATATCGCTCACTCTGGCTCAACATTCTGGTCATTCCAGAAGGGCCAACATCTGATGCCTGAAAAAATGTTATAAAAATAAATTAGACAACACCACGTAGCATGAGTGATACAAAAATTCCTTTGTCCGTGCTATACTGACCCAGTTACATTAGTGAATTCCTCACAAGAGCCCATTTCTAAGTACATAATGATTTACCATTCATCAAGCAAGATTTGTTGCAATAATTCAATCAACTACACCAAATTATAAATTTCCATGCCATATGAAACAATAATAAACCTATGTATGACATTTAATAGCATTAATAAAGTAACCTAAAACCTCATTTTTGTCTCTTTATATCTGCCATACTACATAGTCGAGACCGACGTACCACCTTCTTGGGTTCTACGCCGTCGATTTCAGTTATTCCAAAGTTGTGTCTTCTCTGGGCAGACACTGGAGCGCACAAGTCACAGAGTGTGGTTGTCATCCAGTCACGCAAATCTACCTGCAATTATATTGCATCATTTAGTCATGAATACTGCCAAAAACTATATATATATATATATATATATATAATATGCAAAAAAATTTACATTTATAGTTAACATAGGCATTAATAACTACATTGTGTATTTACACACTCAGGTATACAATAACAAAAACATGTCTATACAGGTATATTTCATCAGGTATAATAAGGAGCATACATGTATATAAAGGCTTATGTTGATATATAGCTCAGTTAATTGATATAAAGTGTCACTTTGCGTATTTGTTACAAAATGACCAGCCCGACAAGCCATATGTTTACACTTCACATTAAACAAGCTATCTGTGCGATCGTGGCATCTTTGAAAAGCTAGCCTAGAATTTGCTTATGATATCACAATTGAATATGGTGTCATCTATAATTATTACTTCTGCTCATGATATATTGCTGGTATCAGATATATAGATGAGGTATATGTCACTAACTAACTACACTAAGCAGTCCAACGACCCTGGGCTATTGTGAAGTGTAAATTTTATATTCAGTTCCACCTAACACTGCCGCTTCTCATGACCAATCACACAATGCCCCCCACCCTCCATCAAAACCCAGATACCGACTAACTCACTCACAGCCCAAACAATAGGCACAAGTTCACAACAGTTCTCGCATCACGGCTTGCGGCTATATGATTATGAGGCGGGTTTGCACCATAACAAATAATTATATGCGACAGTATACCTGCATATGGAAGGATGCTAGTTCATGTACCCGAGATCAGTTAGTCTGTCTATAAGTAATCATAATAAAACCCATACTATTCCTATATACGAGGCTAAGAATGTGGCTAAATTTTATACTAATAATACCTATACTAATCATAACAAAACCACAGTACACTGAGTGACTAACATCTTTGCCATTGGGTGTGTCATACTGGAGGGTGATTGTATCAGCAATGTAACCCGCAGCTTTGGCTACTTCATCAATTAATTCTGATGAGAGAGTCGTGACCGGTAGATTGAGTGTGTATTTGCTTATGGTGCCACTAACAGCAGCGTTAATTTGATCACACACGATACACAGGATCTTCTCTATGTCCGCATCGCCTTGGTTCTGAGAAATTTATTAGGTCATCATCTACGAAGCTGCTTCAAATACAACAGACTCATGCTGAGTAATGCTCAATAAATATACAATACACCAGAAATTTATGCAATTGAGCTGAAAAAATCTAGAAAGACCAGGAGTGAGTTAGGAGAATTCAATGCTTGAAAAGTAAGACGAAAACGTCCCAAGATAAAACTGCCGATACGAAAACGTCTCAAGAGTAAATACCCTATGACTAAAACGTCCCAATATGGCCGATACAAAAACGTCCCGTGACTAAAATGTCCCAAGATAAAACGGCTGATAGGAAAACGTCCCAAGAGAAAATACCCTATGACTAGAATGTCCCAAGAGAAAACAAACCAAGATAATACACTCTATGACTAAATGTCACAAGATAAAATGGCCGATAAAAAATGGCCCATGAGAAAATGGCCGATACGAAAATGTCCCAAGATAAAACGGCCGATATGAAAATGTCCCAAGAGAAAATGCCCCATGACTAAAATGTCCCAAGAGAAAAAGTCCCATAATGAAAATGACCTAAGAGAAACAACGCCCCAATAGAAAATGCCACATGACTAATACGTCATAAAAGAGAATGCCCCACTACAAAAATGCCCAAAAAGAAATGCCCCAAGAAAAAACGCCCAAGAGAAAATGCTCCAATAGAAAATGCCCCATGACTACTACGTCATGAAAGATAATGCCCCAAGAGAAAATGCCCCATAAAAAAATGCCCCAAGAGAAAATGCCCTATACACCATATGACTCGGGCAATGACCAAAGGCACAGAAAAGTTGGACAGGTGTACTTTCTTGTATGATATGCATCAATAGCCTACAGTGGTGAATAGTGACGTAATGCTCAAAGTAGGGATATTTTTATGAGGACATTGATATAAACATGTATACAATTTGTTTTTGAACACTGCGTCTATTGAATAATCATATATAATAACTGCCCTTCGTTCTATGAGGGACTAAATAGAACTTAAAAATTTTCTGAATAAAAAATTTCATTTTCTAAATTTCATACTTCTTACATTTTCTTATCTGATTACTACTGATCTCAGGCATGATAGTTTAGTATAGATAGTGAAAACATTAACGCAATCTATTAAATCTTGGTAAAAGCATTGTAACATTAAGAAAACTCACCAGGAAATTGCTAACCACTTTGCTGATGCATGGAATGTGAAAGTCGGGAAGCTTGCTTGTTTTGTTTATCAATTTTATTGGTATAGTAACTTTCAGTACTTAAATAATGATTGCAAATAATAAATATACATCCAACAAATATTTGTTATATTTTTCATTTCCATGGCGATCAGAATTGTTCAAATCATCTATATCTGTGGTTGCCATCTTGGCAAACCTCGATCTCCCGAAACTGCGCTTGCCGCCAGAGAAAGGGGGTATGGTGGGGGGGCTACTGTATATATAGATCCCAAAATCATGATATTTACGACAATACAAAAATAAGAGATGTATTGATACTATAATAAACATCCATGAAATATTGCTATGTACTACGAGCCTCAATTGAAACTGTTGCCACATTTTACCTTTACTCTATAACAGAAATCGTGATCCAAAATTTAATCATTGCAGGACATCATACGAGCCTTGTTTATACTGCAGTTTCTAACATGGTTCGTCTCCCTTCGTTTTTCATCACAGTGGGTCAAAAATTCCTGAGACACCGGGTACCGCAAGATACGGTGGATTTGATTACAGATTGCATCAATATTTTAAGGTATGGAAGAGTCTAATTAGTAGATCGTCATACGCTATCCAAAATTTGGAAAAAGATGAAACATTACTACGGCAAATTTATTCTGTTTTATTGCTTCATGTACTATATTAGTAACTATTATGGTTTCTTCAATTTCCTCTGTATTTTCGAAAATGCTGTTTTAAGCAGAAAAATCCCTGCAACCTAATGCTATGGTTTGCATTTATTTTATTTGTCCTCAACAAAATGACATGTTGTTACAGCTTAGATGATTCTGGGAAATAGTGATAGCTGATGTCATTAGACTTCATCAAGTCAGAATGCCTAGGTCATAATGTATGGGGCATTTTCTCTTGGGACATTTTTGTCATGGGGGCATCATCTCCCGAAACAGAAACATGCGCGTTATAAGCACCGTAGCACAATAGTGAAGAGCGTTATAACATGTATCGAGTGTTTTTTATACAATATACAATAATAGTACAGTTGGTTACTTAGTGATGCATAAAAATCAATAACCAAATGATCCAATTATTTATTTAAAATTTTTTATTTAGTAGCATCAAACTGTCAAACACAAAATAATTTGTTTTATATCATACGTACTAAAATTATGTTTTACATTATCATAAATGTCATGAATGAAGCTGATGCATTTTATATCAGAATACATAGTGACCTCGCTTGACTTCGCAACTGCCAGAGAATATTCCCCGATAAATGCTGATGTATCTGATGGCATTCTCAAATATTGTAGAATAGCCAGATTAAGTCACGAAACATTCTGAAAGTAAAAGATTAGAAATATTCATGTAGTGAATAAAATAATGACTGGATTTAATGCAAAGCCACGAAGAAGTAACTTACAAAAAATTGTCTTTGTAAGTCTAAGATTATTTACCTCATATATAATAGAGGAATCAACATAAACCGATTCAGTGTGAAGATACCGGTCAATGAGATCAGATACGCCAATACTTCCTACACCCAACAATTGAAAGATGAAATATGAAAAAAATTGTTACTACTCATAATGGCAGATAAGATAGCCATTCATCAATGGTAATGTCACGACTGATTGGTAGTGTAGGCTTAGTCTTAAAAAAGTCTGTGCAGACGCTAACAACTATAGTTCATGATCATGTGAATATAAATCATGAATATAGTGAAGTCTATCAAATACCGATGTTACTCTAAGAAAGTGTTACTAGAGGTCATAGGCAACGTTCTTTTGTCACATCCTACAATTGTAACAATGTTAATGCTTTGGGTCCTTCATTCGTTCCACCATCTGTTTTTATTAGGAATGCGCTCCCTGAGACCGTAGTTCAAGCACCATCACTACTTGGATTTAGGTTAAAACTAGTTGACGGATGCCTGCCTATCATTTAATCTTTGCCGCACTGAACTAGTGCGATCCGCCCGCTGATGTTCCACCATGACAACGGCATATATTCTAACCCTAACCGATCCACTAGTTCACTGTGCCAAATCTTATATACTACTCAAAAAAATTGCTAAGGATCACTAAGTATATATAGTATATTTTTTAAAATGTACAATATGCGATGGATATGTTTGGCCCCACGGGTCCTTATGGATGTCCTCTATTGATATCTAAAGCTTTTGGCAGGTTCGCAGTGG
>WURV02171381.1:0-14263 GCA_011762755.2 Epimenia babai | reverse complement strand
GCACAGGTACATACCACAAGGACGCACTCACACAAATCCACGGTCCCGAAAGCGGGGACTGCGGAGGCGGGATAGACAATAAGTTTAGGTACATCTGGTGAAAGCGATACCTACTCAATAGTAGACACTAATAATTTAGGTTTTTCATTTTTATTTGCCCTATTACCGCACATTTAGCCTATAATCGGGGATATTCGTGTATATAAACGTCAGGAGATCAATTTAATCAATAGTGTTTGTCGGATAACTTTTTCACTCAAACTCCTGACTTCGTTGTGGAGCAGACTCGGTGGGCAGGGTACTCGAGTGATGCCATTCCCGGCGTTTTTATCGTCCGAGAGAGTGGGAATGCCAGTGGACTGTCGATGGTAAGTCATTTACTTGAGTTTTTTTTTTGTTTATTTAATGAAGAGTGCGAGATGAATTTGCTGTCTCATGGTAATTGAATTCCGCGCGTACATGTCGATCAAAAATACATCATCCCCACACTCAACGGATTGAACCCGCGTATATCACCATTTGCAATTTTCTGAATGGAAATCGTACGGCAGACATTACGATCAATGGCGACGATATAAATGGATTAATAGTGATACCAAACAGCAAAACGTTGAGAAATAAGGTGTTACATATAAACACTTACGAACAAGAACATCACACTATTCTAAATCAAGTATTGCAGGATTCCCCTTCATATTAGACATCAAAACCATGTAATGACGTGATTTTCTTTTAAAAATCTTCTCGATGAAGCACGTATTACGCCTCCATCAAATTGAATTGTTTATCCACTCAGATTTGCAATGACGTCGTTATTTGCATCTGTACAGAGCACGAATTTTATTACTGCGCCCGTCTCTATTCCCTTCGCATTGTTTAAAATGTTAAGGGCGCCCTCAACGGGTTTCCAGAATCCGCGGCAATAATACCGGGTAAATAGTACCGAAGTTGAAATGTATGTATCTCTCAGTATTGTTTCGTCACAATACAGGAAGGTTACATAATGAACGAGGGATCACTGCATCTGCTCCAACCATCGGCATCCGGGCAAGGTCACGTGCTACATAAGCTGAAAGAGCCACCCTCACTTCCCCAACACATCATAGTTGATTCTCGATCGTCTAAAGGTTGTAGCGTCTTGAAAAATTCAGATTGGTAATGGAATTACTAGCAACGTTATAGTCGTTTACGTAATCTTCTACGTTTCACGTCATACATACGCTTTATCGAAGGGAAATAGCCTTGTCAAGAGGCCGGAGGTAGCACTTTATGGCAGTGCATACACACAAGTGTGTGTGTGTGTGTGTGTGTGTGTGTGTGTGTGTGAAATACATCATATGTGAGACGATGCACGATGAGTAACGACCACGTAATGGACCCATCCGAATTCAAACGCAAAAATTAGGATTTGTTATACATCAAGTAACTAGTTAAACAAACGACGTGTCATTCCTGCTGTCATTCACAAAACTTTATGATCACAATGTAATTATCGTTAAATAATTTGACACAAGATTACTGATAAAATCTCTTGATCAGAGCAGTCGACTTCCATGAACTGACGCCTAACTTGCAAGTAGACATTGCGTTTTCTAAGAGACGCCCAGGGCATTATTAATCATTTGTGCAATATTATCTCATCTGTACTGCAGCTTCTGGCCAAAATAGAATTTGGCCCTGTCGTGTTACCCAGTATCTGTGAAAGGCTTAGCTTCAAAGGACATCTCTCTGATCTGGTAGATGCAATAGGTGATATTACCCACGTTTGTCTGGCAAACGATATCGAACAATGATGCCGTTATAAGTGCCGTCGAGCAAGTATTTTCAGTGAGTAAGATGTCGACTTCTCAGCTACGGGCATCCAAGCGCTGTTACATCGTTGAACTAAGTGTGTAAAGGGCGTAAAAGGGACCATTTGGAAAAAATAACTAACAAAGAATCCAATTCGGAATCGGCCTATGAACGTTTTAGCCTCCCGTCGTAAACTTTGTTTACAACAAACACTCAAGACCTCAGTGATTCTCACCAACATAATATCTACCGATTGAATATCACATAAATAAACAAAAAAATACATATCGCTAGAAAGCTAGAAGCTACATACGATTAATTTAAGTATACTCATAGTTCAATCCAAATCCGTAGTATGTTAGGTATTTTACTCATAGAAGTTATTTGGGCAGCTTTTCTATGTTTCTTTTGTTAAAATATTCGTCTTGCATTTCATTAGCATTTACCTAATAAAAGTCGCTCTCCCGTACCTAGTTTTGCTACTAACGAATGAAAATAAAATCGTTGAATACATCTGATTTAACTATTCAACATTCACATTTAATGTTTCATACGCGGAATTTTTTTGATTCAAATATTAGTACATTTGCATACATTATAAAGAACTGATTTTCTTCTCTATAACTCGCCATGTCGATTTAAATATATGGTTGAAGCATAAGAATTCAATGCACTTACTGCTTACAGAAATATTTTCTTTCATGTGGCTGAAATTTTTGATTTCCATATCCATGCTCCGGTGCCCTACCAACTGCGGTATAAAAACTACTTGCAGTTGTTACTATATTATATACCAACACGCACTGAACTAATTTTAATATTCAAGCAGAGTATCCAGTCACGGGCAGAACTCCCCACTTAATAACGAATTGGTTCCAGATTCACACAAGACAAGAATATCTTCGCGAGTGAGTTCTACCAGGAATAAGAGGGATGACAATTTGTTGAAGAGAAATGAGCTGGTCTTCAAACTCGCTGTCATCTTCGACAAGAATGCCTATGACTAGTAAGGAATGGTAACGCTGTGCGAATACATGGTTTTATTTTATCCTTTATGCTGTACATATAATGATGCTAACAACTGTTTTCTCTAAATACTGGAGTTGCCAAATCGTTATCGTAATAACGCACTCCTCAACTAAACGGCGAATTACTAATTTTAATGCTATCGCGGCTTTATGAAATTCATATGCTGCTTTATGAAATTATAGACGTTTACACACATTCCGAAGATACAGTATATTGATGTTAAAATGTCTGTCCATGAAACCCATCTAAAAATAAACAAGATTGATCACGTTCGATTGATATCGTTATTGTAAAAAAAAAAAACATGTAAATGGTGCCTGTGACTTCCTCCCGGCTATACGTCATCGGCTATGATGAACAGGGAAGGTGGCAGACACAGCATTAGGAGAACGAACATTTCGTTAAATCCGACTCTGCCTAAGGTTAACTCATTTGGTATAACACGGTAGATTGTTTAATAAATTAGTCAGTGACTTAATTAGTTTGCTACTTGGTGAATTAATAATATTTTTTTTCTTGGCTTGTAAGTCGCTCAGTCAGAAGGTCACCGAGTTAATCAGATAGTTAGTCAATGGATCCGTTAGTTAGTTTGGGTTAGTCAATTAGTTAGTTAGTCAATGGATCTGTTAGTTAATTTAGTTAGTTAGAAGTAAGTTAATACGAAGGTGATCGTTATGCAGGTTATTCTCACTTCGCCACTCTTTGAGAGTTGATAGTAATTTAGACTGGGATAACGATGTAGCGGAGAGGTATCATCATAGATATCCTCCAGGGATTTTATGAAACACAATCAGAGGAAAGAATCTCACTGTAGGGGAAAGACAGAGCCGGCGACCGTGGCTACTTCGCTACAACCTTTCACTATGGCTGCGGGACCCGAGATTTACTTTGACATTTTACAGAGAAATTTAACAGAAAAACAGAACTACCTACTGCCTTAAAATGACAGTGTAATTAGGTACCATCGTGTTGATCCCGCATACATACAAGGGCTCTATGTTAAGAGCCTTCGGTGTTTTTGCATGACATATTATGTTTACAGTGATCTTCTTCGCAGAACCTGTCTTTTCGCAGGTCTTGCGCGGGTTATTGTGTATGCAAATAATTGCAGTTTTATTGCTCTTCGTTGTTTAATCATTGCCGGCATTCGTCTCGTTGGACGATCTGAATTGCTATTGGCGCTAGCGCGGCGTGATGGTTATCTGTGTTGCAATAATTTTGCTTCATCTTTTTGTTTACAGCACGAAACTGAAACTGCCGTTGGCATCTAAAGAAGAGATAATATCGTTGCTTCTGCAACTGGCTACTCTCCTCGCTCTGTTTGTGAGAGAAAATAACATAACTACCAAAAGTATTTTCTCGTATTTATTAAATGGATGCATTAGAGCTGATATTAAAGAGCAGAGTATACGTTTACAATATTGTCATTTTAACAATACGGCTATCCAGCTTCATAAGCACACTGATACTCGAATATTATTTTATTAAAATTTTCAGCATACTCGATATACCTCTTTGACATAACTATTATCAAGAGCCTTATAAACTTTTCTCAAATATAATTTCATTTCATAAACTTAGCTTGGTCTCTTTAAAAATAAATTCCATTAGAACCCCCCCCCCCAAAAAAAATAAAAAATAAATAAATAAAATAAAAAAAATTATAAATCGTCCCGAGGCTTTTTAGAATTAGCGACTTCCTGATCACGCCAAGCTCACTCCAAATACCGGCTGTACTGCCTACCCCGCGTTTCATAAGCCGTTGACACATCTCTCGGTTTACTCTTTCAGCTGAACCAATCCTTCATGTCTTTGAGACAGGACGTCAATATTCACAGCATACTCCGCGCCGTCGATGTCCTCGAGGTATTATTTAGTGACGTGATTGCGGTGGACAATTCTGACGTTACTATTCAGATTGGGAGACTCAAAAATTGACCGCCCTAATCGTGCACTTCATCAAAAAAAAGAAATGAAAATAAATTACATACAAGGAAAGCTCAGGAACGCTGGCCCGCACCGCACTTCTGAGGGTCAGCTTTCACTGGGGAAGCAGATTTAATATTCGTCTCGTGAATCACTTTGTAGTCGTTTAATAATTCCCAAGCAGAGTTCACATGTAGCCAGTGAGATGCGCGGTGTATGTAGTATACACCGCCACTTCCTGCTAGCATGGTTAGCATTTAAGACACATGAGGGTGAGGAACCTTCAAAGTTTGTTTATGAGCCCGCTCCTTTGCTCCGTGGAATGGAGGCTTTCTGTTAACGTTCCGCACTAATGATAGAAATGGATAAAAAGCCTGAGATCTGTCCAAGGTAGGTGATTTGGGCGATGGTTTGTACTGCCATACTGAATAGGTCTCAACCAGGAAGTGTTAACCACGCTCTGGATTGGCTTGTAGAGCCAGGTGTGGTCAACACAACTATGACCATAGCTAACGCCCCAGGTTTGATATATGTCTGTGAAATCGTTAAAAAAGGACCGAAATCAATTCGGAACGATATAAGTCAAACATTATAATAATCCAGTAAGTCTATTAAATTTACTCAAAATGTTTATAATGCAACAATTTCGATTGTCATTATTTTACATTGCGACTAACGCAGGGATGCTAACATCTTTGGTCTACGAAAACGCGTTGAACACGTTTTTCTGCATGAAAAGGGTGAAATGTCACACGTAGTTTACGTATTTAAATCCAGGGATCAACACTGGTTACATTCATTTATTTTTTCTTTATTTATTGATTGTTTTATGTGGCTTTCGTTTGAGTCAAGACCTACTTACGTATAGAGCCTGATGATGATTTCACTTGGTCAGTTAGATCAACACACCGTATGTACGTGAAAGCCTGCTATTCGTATATATATTCTTAAATTATGTTAACCTCTCAAATTGAAAAGCATGTAATTTTTTTCATTTTGTGATCCATAAACGTAATCCTAGTTTTAGTCAGAGTTTTCAATTAGTATATTTTTATTGATGTAGTCTGTTGGACAGCAATACTATCAGTGCACTTCAAATCAAATTTATTTCATTTTTAAATTCATTCCATAATAATAATAATAGCAAAAAGGGGTTATATCTAAAGTGCCGAAATATCGCTAATAATAATTAGTTGAAGCCAGGCTATCGTGAGGATGATAGCTATGATACATATAGGTGGTAGAACAGTTAAAACAATACCATTTTATGTGAAATGTCACGATATATTAATATGTCACTACTACAAATGTTATACTCACAAATACGTGCGGATCCTCACATATGCGAGTGGCGCCTCACTGAGCTTTGGCGGGTGGCTGAAAATAACATAAGGCTCGAACATTTTCACAGAAAATTGATCTCGGCACACAGAGAGGCACTCTACGGCATAGTGTCGACGGGCAACGAGTGACTCAGTGCGGGGTTTCCATGATTCGTCAGCTGCAAACTTTTAACAGCGAATGGCAAGAACGCGACCACACCACTTTTCTTACCGGGTAATGTAACTACAGTCTGTTCTCCGTAATGCGATCCGACGTCGCCCGTTCCCGGGGTTGTCGTAGGATAAGCGAGACCGTCCGATAAATAGACGTAATTTCACCGAATAAATCATACCGGAAGAACCTCAGTGACAAACTTTTTTTGTTTATATTTATATATATTTTGCTGGTTTAAATCACGCGAAAGGTAATACGTCAAAATGCCACAATTATTATTGGGTGCGTTCATAATGTTCATAATGTTTAGAAAACTAAAAAAATACTACAATATAAATAACAGTTTTGAATTCAATGCCTTTTGAAGAAATTCATATTTTATCGTATTGCGATATTTTCGAAAAACTCACCGTGGCTCATCTGGAGTGCTCATTTCCACGCAAACCAGCCAGACTCGAAACACTTGAAGGTGACGAGTAGGATTTTGAAGTGAATGCGATATTTGATTGGGAGCCAGTGAAGGGTTACTCGGGTAGGAGTGCTGTGAGAATGGAGTTGGAGTTTTAGGTTGGTTCTGGAGTTTTTTGAAGACGCCTCAGTTCATACTTGGGTGAATTTACAAGGAGTGCGTTGCATTGGTCAATCCTAGAGGTAACGAATGCGTATATGAGAGTTTCGGAGAGAGACTGATACATTTAGATATCGATCTTAGGTTGCTCAAGTAGAAGTAGCTTGACTTGAAAATATGAGAATTATGTTCATTAAAATTTATATGAGAGTTATATATAATACAATGTCCTAAGATCAAAGCGAGTACATTTCGGCGATCGTACTTTTACCTTAAACTCCGCTTTACTCTTCACTGCTCTCTCTCTTGATATCAAAACATCTCCCACTCTCAACATTTTCAAGTCTAAACTCAAGACTTTCCTCTTCACCCATGCTTACACATAGACTTACTGCATAGTTCATTAGTTTTTCTTAGTTCACATAGTGTTACATAATACACGCAATTATTTAAAATTCAAAGTAGTCATCAGCGTAAGTGTGTGTATATTGTACAAATTTATTCAAGTGTAAAACCACCACTAGACATTGCAGTAGTCCCGAAATTGCACATAACTTCATTAGTTTATGTTTTAAGCTAGTAACATTGTAAAGTGTCGTCGACATCATCTTGTCATTATTGACAAAGGGATAATACGGCACTCTAAATAAAGCTTTATTAATGTTATAATCACAATTATTGCCGGCTGTTGTAATGGGTGTAATGATAGTGTCATTCAGAGTAAGATATATATCGGGGAGAGGTTATTGGTATTGTAATGTGAGGTCATACATAGTTCAGTTTTGTTGGCATTTGGTTGTATTATATCCAACGTGAAAATATATTAATTTATGCATTGCTAGATACGATTTGTTCAACTTCGCTGGTAACCCGGGCGCTAGCTCATTTTCCAAAGTTGGTTCGCTGTGCACACCCGACTCGTTGTCCTTAGTTGAGCTGAGTTTCGACATGAACTTCATTCGTCTCGCCACGCGCTCTATAATGCCCAGGTTGTATTTAAATCGCTGCACATTAGGTAAACCGATATCAATCGCACGTTAGTTTCCGTTTAACGTGCTATTTTTTCGCTTTCAAACATTCCCACTGGTTTCAGTTTTACGGAGCACGAAAGAAAATGGCGTTCAGAAGAGTTTTAAGTAGGCGTATCTGCCAGACACAAGCTGTACTTATAATCCCACATTATCAAGAATTGTGTCCACATCGCGCGAGGCGTACTATTAACCCGAATTAACTTATTACCTAATCAGGAATTTCGCGTATAGCTTTAGTTGTGAAAATACACAAGAAACCGCTATACATGTTTTAAGCCAAGAACACGGTCGTTTCCATAGAATTGTCAATATTAAACTCAGGGTTTACTCTGTTCAAGATATAAGTTGGCTGCGGGGCAAAAATGGGAATAAATACGCACAAAATGTTACTCATTTATCTTTAATATAGTTTTATTGCGCAATCATTCAGCCTGGGAGCAGGCAGGGATTTTACACCGGCAGTTCCTGGGCGTTTACCCCAACCCGTCAATCCAAGCCACGTCTATATCATGAGTCCGCATGTTCTTTCGCTCTATCACGCGAACCAGTATGGCACGCTCTTCAGTTTTAGCCCAAAAACTCGCGCGGCGGTGAAGTCATTTCTCCTCCAACTCCCAGGGGACAGGTAAGTAATATAGGTTCGATTCATTTGTGTAAAATGCAACAAGAATTCGTTGCAACGCAGTATTTCAGTTCTGATACACGTGTCTTTGGTGGATGGTGGGTCTTTTTTGCCTAAATAATTCATCGAGAAACGCAATTCTAACAATAGAGCAACATATAACTTGGAAAAATAATATATAAACAGCGCAGATCGCTAGGAATAGTCTTTCCTGTCCCGTTTAAATCTGACTAAATTCATTCATACCGCCCTTCAGAGAAGGTTATGGTAACACCTTAGTATAAATTTTACTGATTTTTCCATTATATTATGTCATCCTATTCTATAGTCCGTGTGTGCCATAGCAAATCTTACTGCACTCCTACTGCTCCTGCCGCCGCCACCACTACCGCCTCTACCGTCACTAGTCACTACTACCACCACCGCCACCACCACTACTACTACTAAGTATCGTACTCTTCACGAGATCTCGATAGTTTTGCAGCTTACGCGCAATGTCCAAAGTGTCCCTATTCGCTAGATTTGGAAAGGTGGCTTTAAAATTTATCTTGGCTTGTTTTAGCCAAGTATGCGTGTGTTATGTTGGTTTAGTGGTATTGTTTTCAACTTCCTCACTTGTAGCTTTAGCAGATCTATCACTGGAAGCCTATAAAGTTGTCATATCCAATTTAGTCGTTGATATTTTATAATTTCACTCCGTGGTCTTTGTTCTGTATATTCATATAATATTTTGTTTGATATAGTCTGAGGCCATTTAATATCAATAGCTGTGAGTAAACGACAGCTGAATTATCCAATGCTATTTTCCAAGTTTGGTTAATGTCCACAGTTAAGAATAATTTTTTATATTAATTTTGCCACTGGCGAAGACTATGGAAAGACTTCATAGCTAAGATTGCTGACATATTCTTTTTTGTGTATTTTCGTCATTGTTCCAGTAGGCTTCCCAAATAACGACGTTAAATTCTTTCGTCACCTCGCGTTGAATGGTTTATATTTCTTTTCTTCTGTATTAATTTGAAGATTTTTCTTGAGCATAGAAGAATCAGTGTGGCTTAGGTATTTGCATTATATTTGTCAAGTCATATTATATGTATTTGGTATCATCAGCATATTTCTGGAGACGACAGATTCGTTTCGTGTAGCTACAGTATAATTGTGTTCAGAGAAAAGGCAGGCTTGGAAATAGATAAGATTATTAACGTGTGATGGCATATCAGTTTCATAGTGTTAGCTAAGTACAGAATGAATGACATTGAAGTTAATCAGTCTCCTTGTGGAACTCCATAATTTGATGAAAAGTCATTGCTAAAATTTCCCTGGTATCAGATCTGAATTTTTTCTATTTTGAAAGGTATAGTAAACAGGAATGATATATGGTGATTTAAAATTTCTTTAATGCCATTCATGAGTCTATTTGTATTTTGATTTCACTTTGACTAAACCGGAGACTAAAAACGCCTTGACACTTTAAAATGCGACTCGTTGTGATGTCACATAGGTCAAACCAGCCCACCATTAAAGAAATAAAATTACTTTCGCTCAAAAATACCAATCATTTATCTAAAAAGTCATAACGATTGTATGCCATGCTGTGTGATAACACGCCCTTTCTCCAAAATACTTTGCGTCGTGATGTGTGAATGTATATCAAGGCCGCGTTGTGACGACTGTAACCGGAACCTTCCGTCTATTTATTCGTTTGCATCGCAGCAGTGTAACAGCAGTATTCTAAAGTTTATGTCCCGTTTAAGAGCAAATCGCTGTCTCCACGACAATAGTCGATTGACGCCGAATGTGGACATCGGGACACGGTATGATCTCAACACCCAGTGCAACCTCGCCGTTGGAAAAAACGCGATACCTAATCAGGTAGTGATCTAGCCTTCGGCAATAGAGACGGGCTAAACTATATATTTAGAAGACCGAAAATATCACGGCATGGGTCATATATATATATATATATTCAAACCTTATTAGCGTTTATGTACCCGGTCACAACACCCGACACTCGGCAACTCTTTTTCTTCCCCCAACCATTATTCACATGCACTCGTTTAGGTGAACGCTCTGTCCAAGTCATAGCTCCACAGTTATTCAACAACCTTCTCCCCCTCACTTCGTTCCCAACTTCCAAAACTCAATTCAAATCCCAACTGAAAACGCATCTTCGTCGAGAAGCATACCCTAGTACATACATAGTTTTTGCCTCCTATCCTTCATTTTTTCCATCTTTTTAATCTAGGTATTTTATTATTTAGCTGCCTCGTCTGTGTGACTTGCATTTACATACTGGTTGTATTTCACTAAGACTACTCTTTATAAATTAATTTTTTGAATTCCGCTTAGGATTATTTGTCATTTGAAGTTATTGCTCCCACTTTCTTTAGCAACCCCCTCCCCCCTTATATCAGGAACACCGATTCGCTTGAGCAGTTTAAAACCCACATTAAAACTCATTAAACTGGCCTTTGAAGAATTATCATCAATTTGTTCAATTAACCGGTTATTCTTAATGCTACATCGTAATGTATTTAGACAGATTTTTTTTATTATTTTTTGCATGGAGAGCTATTGTGATTGATTGTGTTATTTAGGAATTTAAGTTTTAGCTATATCTTTATCTTTATTACAGTTATATGTTTACGTGTATATTTTTATAAAATTATCATTGTGCAGTATTGCTGACAACTAAATACTGTTATAGTGGCACTATAAATCAATAAATATTATTATATTATTATTATTGTCACCTGCTAATTATTTTATCGCATGTTTTAATGTCAAGTGTGACTGTCAGTCTTACGACTAAGGCTGCACTCAAAATAATTTGATTTTATATATATATACATATATGGTGCTCGTTGACGAGGAAGAGTACATGTTTAACATGTTGACTACTCAAGACTATAGTAAGCGAAGCCGAGCCCATACACGAGTATCAACACTTACTGCACATTACCTCAGTTTGTGAATTAAACTTGGACCGTTCGCACTGAATTTCTAACATTCGAAGTTGCTTTAGTGGTTGTTGGCTGTACCTCTATCTGCCGGAATGCCTCTAAGACAAAATCTTCGCTATTTGGCGTCAGAAGATCTGAATAGAAAAATAGGCATAACCAAGGCTGGCATGTCCCAGCGACATAAGCCTCTGGTACAGAACAGACGAGATGGTACGGGACGTCACCCTCTCCGCTGTAAGACACCGCACGTTCACAGCTACAACTTTGCAGAGCAACCTGAGAGATGTATCAGGTGTTCGTGTATCCACCTGAAACATCAGGAATAGGCTCCATGAATCAGGATTGAGGGCTCGCCGACCAGCTATACGCATCGCACCCTCGTCACAGAACAGAAACTCTTTACAGATGAGTCCAGTTTCCGACCGGACTTCACTGATGGTCGTGTTCGGGTGTGAAGAAAGCCGAAAGGGCGATATTCCGATGCCACAGTTGTTTAAATTGACCGGTATTGCGGCAGCTCCATCACGGTGTGGGGTGGCATCACTTCCACGCGCCCTGTAGACCTTCACACCATTAGAAACAGCACGCTAACTGGTGTCATATACCGCAATGCATTCTTAGACACACATAACCACACTGTTGGGGCTACTAAGATCTCCATACGAGGACTGGGTTTTAGGCCTTTACTATCTGCTGCCCATCTTATCTAAACCACATCTCAAGGGGTAAACGCCCAGAAAGTCAATTTTTTTTCTTCAGGACATTACGAAAATTTGTCACGAGGGTATAGTTTGTGGAGATGCGAACAATCACTTGCGTATCATGCCGTTTCCATCAACTCCGTGTAACCAGCGTGGCGATCAGGTGATTTATTGACGCGATCTATCTTTCCACGCTATGCCATATTTTTCTGCGTTGTATACTGGCAGTGCTACTGTCAAACAATAGGCACCCTCCGGCTTATGAGTGTATGTAACCAACATTTAGGAATGTAATGTCGACATTGCCAGACACACGAAACATACAGTAGGGTTTCAAACTATTATAACACCCGAATACACTATGTTGCCGTAAGCTGATTAGATTACCAGTGTCTAAAGCAGTGTAAGGATATTCCAATTACCTTCAAATATGGCTTCCATATTCAATCGTTTCATCATGTTTACATATCTTACTATCTTACAGTAGTGCCAAGTTCGTGTGCATTTCACGTGAGGGCTATCAAAGATGTATTAGAAAATTCTTTTTGAGAGATATTGCTATCGGTGTTTACAAATGGGGTTTTTAGAGTCATCCATTGAAAATATAAGCAGAAACAATTACAGGGTAGTTACTTCCAATCATGATACATTTCATTACATTCATCGTTGCGTGTAGTAAAAGAAAAATAAATTGGGAAAATGCAAAGGTAATATAAAGGATATTTGGACAATCCTGTAGGACGCATCAATGAAAAAGAGCCTATGTCAACCCGCCTGATATTGTAATAAATTAGAGTATCGTAATGGATTACAGTAAGAAACTACATAAATAATGTTAGAACAAATGTGTATTATAGTTACAATTATTTTCATGAAGAATCGACACTGGCTCAAAAGCCTTTTAATTCCAACATACACTGTTCTATAAATAATACTCTATTCTCCGTACCCAACAGTATGTGCTTAGAACGGGTAGCGGATTTGGAAATAAGTCATGTGTCCTGATATACCAAAAACATAATATACTCTTCACCATTAACCCTGTATGTCAATCACACAAGCCTGCCGTCAACACCGGATCATATTTTATTTAACTTGGCTCCATAACCTGTAGCTATACTTAATGTCCTCAAAATTACTATCCCATTATTGGAAGCCGGGGATGCCAAAAATTTCACGATTCGTCGTCCTATTTCTTTGTCATCGCAATTTTTCCACTAATAATATATATTGAATAATCGAATAGCAAACTTTGTGATTAAAAGCTCCCTATGACCAATACAAATTCGACAAAATAAGTCTACATCTAGGTCAGTGATTCAACTACTTGAAGATTTGGTCACTGTGAACTATCACATTTCAAGAAATCGCGTCACCACTATGGAATAAAGGGTGCAGCAGAAAACAGATTAGAAAATTCCTTTACTATCGCAGACAATTTGTGCCACGAAGTAACAGGAATTCTGGATAAGTATATATTTCTTGAGTTGTACTCCGCGGTTCAGATTTAGGACTGGCTTTATTTCGTATCAAGACGATGTTTTGTATTCATAATTCCGAGCGTTTTCTTTTCGTAATAGTTTTAACCCTCATCTTAACTGGAATAAATTGAAACTCAAGCTAATAAGGGGCAGGGACGGTCTGGCAGACCCCATCTCCACCGGGGTGTATATGATAAATGTGTGGTATCCACGTGTCTTCTATCAAAGGGAGCTTTGACATTTACCATTCACCAATTGAATTTTACACCGTCATAGTTAGGTCATACGATGACCGACATATGAAAAATATCGATATTTTTTTTTCATTTTTGAGTAAAAACAGTTTGTTGGTCAAATTATTATATTCATGCAGTTTCTTGCAAAGATCTATGAATTTTTAGGTTTATTGATATATCAAATGTAACGAAGAACAATGCACATCATAATGTCCGTAATGTGACGCACAACTGTGCATGGCAGGCCATAATATATTATCTATCAATTAAATTGTATCGACATAGCAAAAAATACCAAGAATACGATACTATTTGGAATTTTTGCATAGTTTTTTTTTATAGAAATAGACTTCCCAGAGCCGTATAATTTCGTAAAGTATATGGGGTTTAGGATTTTTGTAACCGAGAGAAGCTATAT
>WURV02171370.1:0-14264 GCA_011762755.2 Epimenia babai | reverse complement strand
GTACGTCTCGTCGTCGAGGATCCCGTGGGCGATGCTCGTCGGCACCGATTCCCACGGCCGCATGTATTGATCCCTTCTAGGTACGCGAGGCTGTCAGATTAAAATCAAGAATATTCGTATCTTGTATCTGTTCACAGTACCAGAATTTTATTTATTTGTATGATATTTATTAAATCGAGAAAGACACTTTCGTATATAATAGAGTAAACAGTAGCAAACCGGGAGTAGAATTATGTTACTCCGTATGATATTAAAGTAAATGCTTCCGATAATGCAGATCGATAATTAGATAAATAAATATAGAGATAGATAGATAAATAAACAAATAGATAAATGAATAATATAATAATAATATTTATAATAAGAATGTGTTAACTAAAATATATTGCATATAAATAGAAAAAGAAATAGATAAAAGATTTAGCAACCCTTGGAAAGGCGAAACGTGTCCGTCACCTTCTAGGCCAGACAGATTAGCAGACCCGGCCGACTATTTCCAGTCTTTGTGTATTTCGTACAGCCATTCCCACTCGAAGAGCACAACTTTATCGTCATCAAAAAGTCTGTGCTTGACGCGATACGCTGCACGATTCATGATTCCCTTGCGTGCTTCTAGTTTAGGCGTGGTAAACTCGAATTCTTCCTCCCTCGGGTCGTACGCCCCAATCATATAAGTGCATTTGTCAACTAAAAAAGAACGCGATTCATTTGTATGTTATGTTTTACAATTCACAATTACATTGGCTTGGACTTGGGTTGTCCACACGATACCTAAAACAGAAGTGTTTGTTTCTCGAAAAATAGGATAAACGTACGCATCGTTTTTGATTGGCCAGTTCCGGCTACCTTGGAATTGCGTCATCTCATGAAATGTATGCACGCGTACATTCCTTCCGCGCTAAATTTGTCTCTATAAGCGGCGAGAATCCGCCATGTTTGGTTTATTTACATCGAAGTTAAATAAAAATCTATCGCCTAGTATATTACAATGTAATATTGTAATTGTTTTATACTTTACCATGTCGGAAGAACATGAAAACCTTTACAACCTTCAAAGATTGATTATTGGATTTTCTAAATCAATTATCAATGAAAATATTAGACTTACATGTTGCAGATATCTGCTAAAATCATACATGAGTAACCTGGGTACTCAGTGGGTAGGTAGCATAGTGCTTAAATCATTAGGATTTGATCTAAATTGCCGTTCTAACCAGTATTCATACTGTGGCGTTTTAGAGCAAAAGCGCTTTTAACCTCGTCTGGCAATGGAGGGTCCGGGTATCCCCTGCAGTTCAGCTATGTAGGCCTAACGACTTCTTTGCATTGGCGTTGCAGTATTTAGCGTACGTGTCCACGTTGCTAATTGCTAACTCAAGTCCATCCACAGATATATGAGGGCGTAAAGTGCGAGTTTCCATTACACGAACCTGTAATAAGTCCTCTGGTGGTTACCTCGTGTAACCACAACGCCACGATCGTATGCAGAACATTAAAGGTGAGTTTCAGCCGATACGAGATGCCCTCCTTGAGGATTACTTTGTTTTTCTCTGGATTTGAGAGATCGCCTGTGTCAAATAAGACAGTAACGTCAAACACAAAAGAATTTTGTATTTCTTCTATTAAACATACGTCAAACTGACATAGATCATTGACCGTCAAATTGAACGCGCCTAGCGATTGTCTAGAAGGATCTCCTCACCATCACCCACCCAACGCATATTGCTCGTCATCAAAAAGCGCCAACAATCACGTGTACCAATGTAGTTCGGTTATGTATGGGGCTTCTTCACTATGATGTAGCTTTGTCTTGCATACCCTGGATGGTCCCCATGCTGCTCACCGTTCCGCTATCTCATCCCATTGCAGATAATCAACTATCACATATTTAGCGTATGTAGGCATTTGAAATTAGTAGGGTGAATGAACGAAGGCCAACGGTCCGCCCAGAATCGGTGGCTTCAGTACGGTTTTCCCTACTCTACAAACTCAGTCTAGTCCATTCGTCGTGTTAACTACGGACTAGCGTGGTTAAGAGGCTATAATGACCCGGACAAGCACAGGGTATTGTGACATACGTGCAACCCTACACTTAGTCGGTTGTGTTGAAGAGTTTGAAAGCTTCAAACCTTTTAGGTTGATTGTAAAATCTGGCCGGCCATCGACAAGTACGGACATGGTCAACGGGATAACGTTTACGCTGTTGTCAGGAACTGAAACACATAGATGTTCATCGTGAGATGTTTCTAATATCGAAAAAGCGAGTTACTGCGGTACTACGGGGGAGGGTGGGGGTGGAGTCAAAATATTTTTAGAACAGTGCACCCTAGTGGTTCCCCCGGTATACTATATGTCAGGACAATGTCACTTGTGGCTGACCCTTTCAATATGACAGGCTTACATAGATCATTAAGTTGCAACCTTCAGTAGGCCTTATGTAAAGCGCATTGCGCTTTATGAAAAACATGAGAGAAAAACATATAAAAGATGTACCCTTCTGTGAGGACCAAAACCACAAATGATCGGTCACGTGCTTTAACTAGAACAGCAGCTCGCCTTTAAAAATCAGTTAGTAGAGCGCCACATCGGTTATTTTTCTCGTACTTACCAAATTATCTTTTTACAATACATAATATAAAGTGCAAAAAAAACGGTCTTACATGGTGATTCCCCTCCTTCGTCTACTTTCTCGAGAAGTGGGCACACGTTATCTCTAACAGAGGTTGGTATCACTGCTTGTTCAAGTCCCTCGCTAAATAACGACTCAGTATCTTCCTCAGCTGGTGATAACATTACTTTTTCTCGGTCCTCGACGGTTGAGGTCACATTATCCATAAAAGGGGCTGCAATTGAATTTTCAAGTTTATCGCCAGATGAGGACACAGTACCTTTCGCAAAAGTTGCGGCAATTGCTTTTTCGGAAGCGTAGAGACTAGAGGAAACGTTACCTACAATAGAGGGATCTGCAATTGCTTCTTTGAGATCATTAACAGCTAGAGACGTGTCTATGCCACACTGTGATGTCATCGCGTTTTCGAGGCCCTCGCCAACTGAGAATGCATTATTTTTATCAGACCCTGGTGCGATTGCTTTCACGAGGCCCTTGACATTTCCAGACACGTCATCTATCATAGACGCTGGTGTGGTGGTTTGTTCGAAGTTCATGGCAGGTGAGAACACATGGTTTATCCCAGGCGGTAGTGCGATTGCATTTTCGATGTTGTTAACGGTTGATGACACATCATCTATCACAGATTGAGCTGCCATTGCTTTTCCCAGGCTCTTGATGGATGAGGACACATTAATTTTCTCAGACGCTGATGCAAGTGCATTATTGATGCCCTTAACAGTGGATGAAATATCATCTATCGCAGATGGAGCTCTGATAGCGTTTTCAGACCCTTTGACAGCCGAAGACACATAATCACCCAGAGACTGTGATTTCATTGCTTTCACGTGTCCCTCAACAGTTGAGGACACATAATCGGCCACCGACGGTGCTGCCATTGCTTTTTTGAGGCCCCCGCCAATTGAGGACATATGATCTTCATCAGACAGTGGTGCAATTGCTTTCACCAGACCCTTGACAGTTGAGGACACGTGATCTATCACAGACGGCGTTGTGGTTGCTTTTTCGGAGGTCTTGGCCGTTGAGGAAACATGATGGATCTCAAACGGTGGATCGATTGCTTTGTTGAAGCTCTTGACAGATGCGAATACAGTGTCCATCTCTGAAGTTGCTGCGATTGCATTTTCAATGCCTTTTCCAGTTAATGACACATCATCCATCACACACGGAACCTCACTTGCCTTAAGCTCGAGACCCTTGGTAGTTGAGGAGACCTCTATTGCAGACTGCGGTGCAATTGCATTACCAGTCTTATTGACTGCTGAGGACACATCAGTCACAGACTGTGATCCTATTGCTTTCACGAGTCCTTCGACGGTTGAAGACACCTTATCTACCATAGACGGTAGCGCCAAAGCTATTTCGAGGCCCTCGCCAACTGAGGACACATTATCTAGCTCAGAGAGAGGTGCGATTGCTTTCACGAGGCCTTTGACAGTTGAGGACACATTATCTATGAAAGACGGTGCTGCGATGGCTTTTTCGAAGCCCGTGGCAGTCACAGGCGAATTATCTATCTCAGGGGGCGTTACGATTGTATTTTCGAGTCCCTTGACAGTTGAGAACACATTGTTTATCACGGACGGTACTGCGATAGCTTTTTTGAGGTCCTCATTAATTGAAAACAGATCATCATTATCAGCGATTGTGTTCACAAGGCCTTTGACAGTTGAGGACACGTGATCTATCACAGACTCGGCTGAGTCTTTTTCGAGGCATTCGCCAACTGGGGACACAACATCTATCTCAGACGGCGAAGCGATGGCTTTTTCCAGACCCTTACGGATGGAGGCAACATTATCTATCTCAGACGGTGATGCGATTGCTTTCCCGGAGTCCATGACAGTTGAGAACACATGGTCGATCACAGACGGTGCTGCGATTTTATTTTGGAGGCTCGGGCTAATTGAAGACAGATGATCTATTTCGGACAGTGGTGCGATTGCTTTCATGAGACCCTTGCCGATCAAGGGCACATCATCAGTGGCAGACGCAGCTGTGATTACTTTTTCATGGCACTCGCCGTTTGAGGACAGATTATCTGTCAGTAAAGGTTCTTCAACTGCATTTTCGGGTCTCTGGATTATTGAAGACACAGGATTTATCACAGACGATCCTGCGTCGACTCCCTCCACGGACCGTGATGCGATTTCATTTTCAAAACACTCTCCAACGGAAGACACATGATCTATTACAGACGGCGATTTGATTGCTTTTTCAAGACTCTCGCCAATTAAGGACACGTTATCCCCGGTTAGGGACACATTTTCCATGTCCAAGGGTGATGCGATTGTTTTCACGAGGCTCTTGACAGTTGAGGTAACATGATCTATCACAGACGGCGCTGAAACTGTTTGTTCGACACCATCTCCAATTGAGGACACATGGTCTATCACATACAGCGAGGTGTTCGCTTCGTCGAGGCCCTTGTCGGTTAAGGACACATTATCTATAGCAGACGGTGGTGCTTTATCCTTGAGGCCCTCGACAATTGAGATCGCATTTTCTATAACAGACTGTGGTGCTTTTTGGAGACTCGTGGCGATTCTGTGGACACCTTTTACTAACGGTGGTACAATTGTCTTTTCTATGGCCTTGAAATTTGAAGACACATCATCTATCACAGGAGACTCGACGATTGCTTTTTCGATGATCTCGCCATTGGAAGACACACTATCTACCACAGCTGGTGCTGCAATCGCTTTTTCAGGGCCAACGGCCGTTGAGGAGACACCTTTTAGAAACGGTGGTACAATTGCCTCTTCCATGTCCTTGACATTTGAAGACACATCATCTATCACGGCGATAGCTTTTTCTAGGCCCTCGCCATTGGCGGACACGTTCTCTATCGCAGACGGTACTACGATGGTTGCTTCCAATCCCGTCCCAGTTGACAAAACGTCATCTAGTTGAGGCGTTGGCACATTATCTTTTACCGACGGTGCAGCGATCATTCTTTCGAGACCCTCAATGGTAGAAGATACACAATCGATCAAAGACGATGGCGTGATTGCTTTTTCGATTTCCTCGATAGTAGAAGACTGATAATCCGTCATAGATGGGGTCTTACTTTTTTCGATTTCCTTTTCAGTCGTCTTCTCAGCCATTTCGACCTTGACAAAAAGTGACATTGTCATTATAGAGTTTATAACAATTCGCGGTGTATACAATATATGTTATGAAAATCACCCCATATCTTTCTCAAAATTCAACATCAAAATTCTGCTAATTTCCTGTCATGTAAGGAAAATACGTTTGTGCGGATTCAAACTCATGATCGCGCGCGCACGCACGCACACACACGCGTATCTCTATTCTCAACTTTATGAATGAAAAAATCACCGAAGACTTTTCCATATTTGCATTTACTCACCAATATTCATAAAAATATATACCGACCAGTGGCGAGAAAACTACAGAAGCGCTGTCCGATTTGTATGGTTTTGTCGGGAACCGTCAATGTCAATAGCTGACGATGTTTACCAGTAGTTCAAGGTCACCTGATTCACCGCCCCGTGTTTTACCGTCAATATGCAGCACGGTGTGCAGGGTAACGTTACTGGCCTAAACCTGCGAATGTTTATATTCATTACTGTCTGTAACTTGGGCAAACTGTCGATCTAAGTGAATTCAAATCAACGAAATTCCTACATTCTGAATCATGACTTAACCCGAACCTAATCATGCGTGTAACTGTCTTCCAATTATATGCATTTAGTTTTCAATCCATGGCGGGAAATATTGCGTCCGATCATGCAGTTCAAAATTTAATGGAAGTGTAAAGTGCGTGGTGCACACTCAACATGAGAGATACATGGTCGTGATAGAATATCTGGTGAACATATCTGGTCGATCACTACATTCATGGCTCAATCGGCTGGGTTTATACTTGCACACTCAACATGAGATATATAGTCGTTATAGAATATCTGTTTAACATATCTGGTCGATCACTACATTCGTGGCTCAATAGGCTGGGTTTATACTTGTATGGAAGATATGAACTGAATACTCAACACGTCACCAATGAGGCCTCAAGACGCTCAGCTGAATCTTAAAATAAAAACCTAAAGGGCAAAAAATTTACACGGTAACATGAAGGCCGACGATAGAAAAAACAAATCTTAAGAATACTATCCAAATGACATTGCCAAATTATAAAACCCTACGACAAACAACTAATGAGGAAATTTTTAAGTAAAAAATAAACTTCAACAGAAATTACTACTCATTACTAATATTACGATACCCGAAATGAATCCGAATGAGGTTAACACAGGACCATTTCCTCCAAACGGCAACGTTCGTCGAAAGATGGTTTTTGAGAAGATATTTTCATGTGTAAAAATATAGCTTCGGTAGGATTTACCCCGACTGCTCTGATGCCGATACCTCGAACAAATCTGAGTTCTATCACGCTAGGGACATATTCAGCCACATAGCAAATCTTTTTGGGTGACTTAAGAAAACGGACGGACAGACTAGGGACACTATCTGATTTAAAGAGCGAATGCTCCAGTGATAATCATGATGAAATATAATCCAGTTTCTGAACAATTAAGTCTATAATTAATCTTTGTGACTTTTGCTGTAACCGCTACCAACTCGATCGATCGGTTTCGCTGGGTGTACGAGATGTATATCGCAATCATCTTTTTGTCGTAGTTTCAGGTGAAAATGTCACTCGACAGTGCGAGTTCACTTACAAAATGTGTATATTTATATAATTAGCTTGTCGTTGAGTCAATATAACATCTGGGAGACTCAGTACATAGACGGGCGGGCAGTAATGATTGATTTGGTGAGGCAATAAGTAGGTAATACAAAGTTGTGAAGTCGCTTAGTCAACACCAGTTCATACTGAAAACAAAATGAAAAAGAAGAGTTACCCGAATCATCGATGTACCATCAAAATATTTATTGGGAGCGGGAAATACTTGAAAGCTACATATCGTCTGCTATAGTCTGACAGTAAGACTACAATGCAAACCATGAACCAAAAATTCCGTGTATGTAAAATTATTTCGATCCTGCAAATACCGGGGTGGGTACTAGGTTGTTGAATGGAGTGGATATAATAATGAATTATGGGCGTACACGGTGTGCTGTAATAACTGCATGATGACGTGACGAAATCACTGGTTCCCTCCCTTGCTCAACCTGTAGTCATTACTACAAGAGACACATAGAATCGTAGAATAAAACCACAAAGTATTATTTTAATTAGCGCCAATCGGATCTATTCGAAGCCGATGATGCATATTTACCGTGGCAATGACTTCATTATTAAACGATATAAAAGTGAGATCAAGCATATTCAGAGATATCATTTTGTACGGTGTACACATTAATAAAGATCATCTCGGATTGAAATCTGTCTTAGATTGCGTAAAGCAAGTTAGGTTTTAGTACACAGCCGTATTAAGTGTTATGACCATTGCCGCGCTTGAACCAGATAAAAATCCATTATTTATGAAACTAAAGCAAGACACGATTTTCTAGGGCAATTTCATCCAATCCAATTGATGGATAGGAAACTAAGAAAATTTTGGGATTTTTGACGTCCTCAGCGTCTAGACGGCAGTTCACAAACTGGGGAATCCGACGTGGAACATGCGCAATATGACCTATACATAACACCGTTGAAAAAACCCTCCGAAGGTTTTTACCTTTCAAATCATCCATGCCCCGAATTTGTAGCAAAGAGAGTGGAACTGACACAATGATGATTGTGTAAGCCCACTGTTGAAAATGAATACTACAGCACCCTCTTAATGCGAAATCACATCTCCCAAGATTTACTACAATAACCAGAGTTCTAACAATCAATCAATAGGTTTTACTGATATCACAAATAGATAATATTGCCAAATCAAACAAGATCACATTAAGAGGGTTTACACGAATGAGGTAGAGTAGGGTAATATGACTTTGTGGTCGGATAAAATGGTGAGAAATTGTGCACAGCCGAGCGGGTCGTGGCTAATTGAAAACACTTCCTTTACTAATATCATATAACGTTATTTTAAAGCAGTAACGGACTTCAGATGATTGTAGTTAATTTGGTGACACTGTCATGGTCAGATGACAAATATTAGTCCATGTTCGCGCCTAAAACCATTTGATATCTTATCGCGTAGAGCTAGGACCAGAAACGCGTATAAAACTAACTTGAAAACATGGCATTAAGGTATTCCACAGCCAAAACAAGCAAATCTCTCCACAGCGCTGTTTCACGGTTTACCTGATTTTTCCATCAATGTTACATCTTTACACTGAATACGGTTTCCATAAGGCTTTTTTCTTAGAAAATCTTTTTAGCTTTTCAGGCATGTGATGGCGGGTATAACAAAATCTGGTGTCTTGCCACTAAAAAAGGCAAAAACCAATATCGTAGTGACATAGTGGTTCATTAGGACACTCAACGAATATACAGTGGCGCTTCCCAGTGTTGTGTACAGCTACTATACACTATACAGTATACAAGTAGACAGATAGAAAAATAAAAGATTACTCAGTATCCACAATCTCGTAATATGTACAATTGCAAATGATATAATTGTAGTAATTAGTTTTAAAGGCCTTGTTGGCGTGAAACTAGTATAAAAGCACAAATTATTGTAAGATAATAAGTACACCTTATCGATATTATGTAAAGTGGTGTGACTGTAAGTTAGTGCTAGTAGATAAAACATGAAGCAACTGTTACAGTACAAGTAGTTGTTAATAGTTTGTGTATAAAATAGTCATGCTAATGATCACAAGTCAATTTGATATTGTATTATTATGGTGATGTATTAATTATAAGGTACCAATTAGACACCGTTAAGACCGGTATTGTGGGTTGTACTGTATAGTGAGGATGTCTATAGCTATACAGGATCCGCATCTGTTGAGAGTCTATAATGGTTGTGTTATGAATGTTTGTGTTGTGAAAGGAATGTCAAGTCTAAAATAAACACATAAAGCGCCGTGTGAAATTTGGCCAGTACGATAGTGACGCGGGGCTACATCCAATGCGACTTATATAGAAATAATCTTACACAAGAGAAATGGAAAATGAGTGGTGATTTTATCAAAAGCTTACGACACAAGCAGGCAACACTACGCAGCACTATTGGTATTTAGATGAAAAACATAAAACACTGGGCAGTTCGCGGAGGTTTATATAAGGCTGTACTTCAACAGTAGGGCAGAACTATTGTTTGGTTGTTACTAGCGAAGAGCCAGGAAATGTTGAGAGCAGAAAATTATATTGACATCAATCATACAACATGGAATATAGCGAATGAGGTAAATGTACAGTCGACATTACTTATACAGATAAATTAGATCGCAAAAATTTACCATATTTGTCTTTTTTGTGAATTACATTGACTGACAACAATAAATATGGTTGCTAAGTTTGACATTTTAACAGAATTATCATTTCTTGATCCAATCACAGAATGTGTTTAATAGGCAGAATAGGAAAATGACATCAATGATGAAATGTATAACGAAAAATATTAAGTTATGACAACAAGCAAGTTGGGTTGATTTAACATGATTGAATTCATACAGCCATTGTAGTGTGTGTGTGTGTGTATATATAAATCAACAGCGATGTTTGTACAGCAGATAAATGGTTAACACGGGCGGGCAGATTCCAGCTGCAGAATGACATACACCAGAAATATACAAATGTAGGCCACTAATGTAAATTTCATTCAAATCAATCCAATCAATCAGCGTGAATCACGAGTTGTTGAAGTCATCTCTGTTATTGTTATTCACGGATGAATATTCAGTCAAATGTTGTTTCACCATTAATAACAATGATATATTTGCAAGCATACTAGTGAAAATGAAAACCGCAAAATATAGATAGACTTTCCTCGGTTTTAGTGACCACATAAATAGCAGTGATTTATATACCATAAACATTCCAATAGTGGATGTGGTCAATAGAGGGTGGTAAAAGGCTGCGCAGAAAAAATTGAATTATGATACGACTCGTGAGAGACAGTGAGAGGTGACATTTTCATCAGTATACTACAGTGACTTATCCATCACCAGATAACCCATCTTACTAATATATCAGCCAGTTACAACCTATCCATCAGCAAATTAACACCACAATGGCAGTAGGTTACTGCTACATCATCAACCATTTACTCAACCTCATCTCACTACCCTAACAACCCACCTCACTACCTCATCACCCATCTCACTACCCTAACAACCCATCTCACTACCCTAACAACCCATCTCACTACCCCATCACCCATCTCACTACCCCATCACCCATCTCACTACCCCATCACCCATCTCACTACCCCATCACCCACCTCACTACCCCATCACCCACCTCACTACCCCATCACCCATCTCACTACCCCATCACCCATCTCACTACCCCATTACCCATCTCACTATACCCCAGCCGCCCACGATGTATGAGCACACAAAACTACCGAAATGTCTCACCAGCACGCGGACACAAAATTGTTAATTCTCTAATACCTAATCTATTCACACACAGTAGAGAAGCAGAGAAAGTCCCACAATGCAAACTGCGACCCAATCACATGATGCAGGAGAAATGATAGGTCGACACCAGTAGCACATGTGAAAAATCGCTATATAAAAATTCTTACTACATATAGCTGACGTGATAACAGCAAAAGAGAGGTAACAGGCTATAAACTTCTTATACCTATTCTTACATATATGATATAAATATTAATTAACAATGACAGCGTGTCGGGTATGGCAGAGCAAAGGTGAAAAGTTGCAAGCACTATTAGAATAAGCAGCACTAGATGACAGTCATCGGTCTGGTTTGATGCGGATTTGTCATCAGAAAATACAAGCATACAACCAATATGGCAGCACATACACAAGACAAGCAGAGCAAGTGACGAGATGACGTGACATGACATGACCACTCAATGATGACGTATCTCACCAGGTTAATGATAACTATAGAATATTTGAGGAACAAAACCACTGGCAACTGCCGAGTTTGGTAGTGGGGCGATTACAGGAGATGCTCATAGTCACAGTCAAGTGAGACATTTATCCACTGTGTACAATCGGTATAAACCCAGGGTACCATACACAAAATGAAGTACCACTATGATATAACACCACAAGGAATTGATTAATTTTTACAATGTGGATGTTTTATCATAACGGACTATGTACTAAGGGCAGTAGGTACACATGACTGTAACTACTGACTACATTACTAGCTTGATGATAGCTTCCCAACAATATGTCACGTTTTATATAGCTGATAACTGTATTTTAGACTTCCCTGTTTGTTAAATAATCTCTAAATGACTAAATACAATTAGGAGTACATACGTGATACCCAAATATAGAAACAGTCCTCAGTAAAGATGAATCAGTATCATTCGGCATTTCCTACGCCAAGCACCATTTTTGCAAATGACTACGTATTACTACTTTATGGCATCATCGTAGCCAGTTCTAAGATTAAACTTCTGTAAAAATTCATTAGGAAGGAGTAATGGCCAGCATCAAATTAGATCATTGTAAGACATTACACCAAAATTATAGTGCTTGAAAAAAATCATCATAAAAACCACCATATAGCTTGCTATAACCAACTTGAAGACATGTCAACGATTGTAGTTACTGTTGACGTTTTAGGTGCATTGTTGTCATCAACCTATAGTTTTATGAACTTATAACAGGCTAGTATTAAATGAAATTTTTTCATGATTTTCTACAGTAAACATGTAAACTTTGAATCCAAACAACTATCAATAACCAGTGACAGTGGCCATCACTCTCAGCCCATGATATTAGCAGGGATACACTCTGGTAAACTATCGATAACCAGTGACAGTGGCCATCATACACTGTGGTAAACTATCGATAACCAGTGACAGTGGCCATCACTCTCAGCCCATGATATCAGCAGGGATACACCGTGGTAAACTATCGATAACCAGTGACAATGGCCATCACTCTCAGCCTATGATATTAGCAGGGATACCCTGTGGTATAAAAACGTACTTTATAATTCATTATACTAGATGATAGAACATTTATTTAATAAATGCCGAGGAATGGTATGTTGCCACTTAATCTGTGGATGCGCACGACTGTGACCTGAGGGAGGTAAGCCACTGTAGCGTGTTTACGGTGCCTACAGTCAGGGCGCGTGTTCGACTCACAATAACATAAAAACTACACAACACAATAGACCATTCCAACACAAAACGACTGACCCTTGCATGAAGTAATAAATTTAGAAACTCTCTCACCTTTCCGCCAGTCTCACCTACAGCAAATTTCTGACCTGTGAACTGCGTCTGGGTATTATTTCACTTGAAACTTTTGTTGCATTACACAAGGGAATCAATTGAAATAACAAATATTTATAGCTATTAAATGTATCAAAATGAAATTAATATATTTATATATATGTATGTATGTATCAGCATCTGTGAAAGAATTGTGTAAATTGCGTAATGCAATACCATCAATATTCCTGACCTTAACCTTAATTAATATTTAGTACACTGATGGGATGCAACAACAGTAGGGTCACATGTGCAGCTTACGAGACGTGATGAGTTCGAATGTCAAGGTCGCGTGAACACTTAATCCCAATCCTTCTTGATATCGAAGCTCCAGTCCCACTCTAAGTACTTGTTCTTGTCATCATCGGTGAAGATACTGACGACGGAATACGAGCCGCGTGAGATGAGACCCGACGGTGCATCCTCGAGGGGTGACAGGTAAGTGTGCTCCGTCTGCTGGGGGCTGTAGCTACCCATCATGTTCTTACTGACATCCACTGTAATGACAAATAATCACGACTCTCTCTTATCTTTCTTATATAATGCATGCAGCTCGTGTATGTACATATAGAAGGTGACTTGTTAATCGTGGACTGAGCATTTCATTTGATTGAAAGATAAGCATATATTCTTACAAATGCCATCACGACGAATGAAATATTAAAATTATTGATCAAGGTCCAGTTAAACAACATATGATATACTCGCATATTGTACATGACTACACTCAAATTGAATCTGCCTTACTAAATTGTGTGCCTTGAATCAAGTAAATGCGCTGACACTAGGCTTAGGCAGTACCAAGAATACACCACACACCTCTGATGGATTTCCGAAAGATTTTCTGATTGTAGCGTAGACCAGACACGATATCCCGCTGGACATAGAACGTGATCTTCAGTCGGTACTGAGTTCCTTCTTTGATGATAATTTTATTCTTCTTGACATCATCGAGGTTCCCTATACCGATAACGATACAAAGTTCAGTTTACATTATTCAACTAGACTGTTTACAATGTAGTATCTAGAGGTAACTTAATTGTTTGAGAGCATCGTAGAAGACATTTGTGTGCTTTTTTGTGACTCAGAAACCCTAACTGCTCATAACTGCTTTCATTTTCCATCATGTCACTCACTATTTGTTACTTGAACAATCACAAATATATGTCTGTGTCACCATCTACATCTAACAATTCAATAAAAAAATTGAAAACAATTCAATAAAAAATTGAAAACAATTCAAAATGCACTCATTAGTTTAGCACAGCAGTCCCCAACCTGCGGCCCCCGTAACCATCATATGCCCCCCCCCCCCT
>WURV02171359.1:0-14264 GCA_011762755.2 Epimenia babai | reverse complement strand
CCCTTTGAAAATACCTTCGAAACCGATGCAGAATTTGCAGACGACATTTCGTCGGAAGAAAAAACAATAGGCGTTTTATGTATTATGCACACCCCTGCCTCAGGGATCGATCTGTAAGCACTAAAGGTGCGCACTATAAACGGAAAAATCCGGTATATGACTCCATGAGAAAGTATGAGGATATAGATGAGAGAAGTGAAAAAGCGATTGATGAGAATGACTGGTATGACTAAAAACCCCCATTATTTTTCATACAGGCATTTGATAATAAATAATAATGATAATATGGTTTTTATAGTGCTCCGTAAAATAATAGATTATGTCGCACTTTACAATGTTATGAATAATAAATAAAAACTAAAGTAATGTATGTTTATACAAAACGATCACACAGGAAAAATACAGTGAAGATACCTTTAGAGACTATTGAATTCAACTTCAATTTGAATTACTCATGAGGAGTATGGTACGAGAGTCAACATCTCATCTATTCCACTGATAACAAGAGCTTGGTACACTGATCGCAAAAATCACACACGCGTCAAAACTAGCACCTAAGCAGTCAGGATTATCAATTGTGGCTGTGATATAAAAAGCTCACAGTTATTATACTTGACATAGAATAAATAAAAGAATGTTAAAGTTTCTATCAAAAGGATCGTAAAACTTACAATATGGCAATAGTAACAAAGATGATTTGGCTTTTTGTGACCCGATGTAAATCTCTGAATTGATATTGATCAAAATACCATAAACTCATTAACGAACGATTGCGTATATTAATTGTTTAGTGTTAATCCAATTTGCCGTTACCGTTATATCTGTGAAATAATAATATACTGTTGTTGCTCAATGACTGAAAATATTTCCGGCTCAGATTCTACATTTTATTATAATCTAGGTACTTTTGAATTTAGACGTTACATGTCGTCTGCTACATAAACCGGCTTTTTTGTCATTATTCCGAAACAAAATATCTAAGTAAATGACCAGTGGGGCTTTGCAATGTGATTTCGTTGGTAAATGGGCACTGGTAACAACGCCAATTTAGACCATTAGTGATTAAATATAATCAGTGGGAATGTTGTTAGTCTTCGGGAAAGCCCAAATTAAGACTAAACTCCAACAATAAAAGATCTCGCGAGATTCGATATGGTCAAAAACTTGATCTCGAAATTTCGAGATTAAAAAATCGGCGAGATTTCGAGCGTGCCCAGAACGTCCACGAGTGCGTGCCCTTTAAGTGCCATGCCATGCAAATCGTATGGGTTCCGTGCGTCCAAAATGATAAATTTTCGCACCACGTGCAATGACTATTCAGACCATGTGGGTCAGAACACGTTTTCAGTACCTCAGGACTCAGACGAAAAACAATACTTTACAACCAAATTACAAAACCGAAACTATCTCGTAAAGTTAGGTTATTAATGTAACGCCATAATATCGAATAAGAACAAACCCTGCGATTAATATTACAATATTCATGTATGGTAGCATAATAATTTAATACCGTTTATCAAGTGACTGCCTAAAAATTTTTAAATATTAGTCGCTCGCCTACCTCGGCCGTCAAACACAGTTTAAACGATTTCGTCAAAAGAGGGCCGCAGCTTCTAACATACCGACTCCCCGCTCAGTAGAAATTGGCCAATGAGAGTTGACATTCCCCTCGAAGCTTCCATCGGTTTCAGTGCTACGAAATAGCGTCTGCCATTTAAGAAGTTACTAGATATCGACCAATCATATCGATATTCATGCTGCAGAATGACCGATAACATCTGGGCTTATGTAGGTCTTTGTTAGGTAAAACAATAAATACGACAATGCGGAGAACTTGCAAACAAGATTACGTATTCAAATGTTTGGCAACGGACAAAGTTCAATATGCTCCAGTTAGTTAAGTTATACTCATTGTCTAGGCCGTTACAAAACCAGCCTATAAATTAGGTTATCACAACAGATTTATAATATTAGCCTAATTACTTAAAAGGGGTGGGGAAACCCACTAAATCCGAGCAAACAACCTTCGTCCATTCATGCCACTGGTTCCACAAGTCGGCGTATTTATAATAATTATCGAAAAATATTAACGCATCAGCTTATTAATTAACAACCTAAATTTAAAGTAAATACTCGCAGTATTAAACGAGTTACTATGGAACAACGTGTATACAACTTATTAACGACTTAAACTCAACAACTGACAGAATATTTCTTATAAATTCATGTAATCCGTACAAATCTTGATTACCACACCACCACCACTCCCTGCATTCCAACCTATGGCAGTATAGACGCTAACATACTCAAACCTATCAAAAAAAACCACAAGCAATTTCGACCCTGTTCCAAAAGAAATAATTAAATCTCGATAACTCTTTCCCCACAGTGTGGTGGTACTGAACATACATTCATATATGAGATTTTAAAAGTTCATAGGCCTACTATGAAAGACCCAAGCTATAATAATGAAATTTGCTCAGAATAAGCTCAATCCTTTGGATGAATAGTGATATACTTTTGACAAACCTTATCCCCTTTATTTAACTTTTTCTGTTGTAATACTTAATAGGTACGGTAGCTTTTGGAGCCAAATTGACAAAATTTTGCATTGTGGTATAATCAAGTATTAATTATTACGGGTTTCTCCAAGACATATGCTGACATGGTCGCTACATGGGGGATGATGCCCCTGCATTATGCACAGAACAAAAGTGGGTAGTCAAGTTCAAGCGAGGTAGGGTCATGGTTATGGACATAAACCTCAATGAACAGAGAAAACATTGGGCACGTGCAGAGGGTAGTGATCTCAAATGTTTCTGCTTGATGGATTTCAAGAGTTCTCACACCCGAACAAAAGCATGCCAGACTGGTTATGTTGTAGGCCACCTTGGAATGCCAATTTTATGGCACATTTTGTAACTTGGGATGACTGTTGCGTCCACCACCTTGAGCCAGAGACCAAACGCCGGTTAGTGCAGTGGAAACATACCTCTTCTCTCTCCTAAGAAGACCTAGAGGTCTTGCTACTGACAAGGTGATGCTTCAGTCTTCTGGGATGCCGAGGGTATTACCTAAATTGACTATCTGGAAAAGGGTAATACTATTAATGGGGAGTAATATGCTTATCTGTTTGTAAGGTGCGCGAAACCATTAAGACTTAACGCCGTGGAAAATTGACATATGGAGTCATATCACCATGACAATGCACCAGCCCAGAAGTCGGTTCTTGCAATGGCCACCTTGCGTAACTGTGGCTTCGAACACTCATTAATCCCCTCACCCGATCTGGCTCCCTGAGACTATTACCTGTTCCCACATCTCAAAAACACATTGTGGGTAAAAAATCTCGAACAGATAACGCCATATGTCCCATAGAGCAGTTTTTCCATTAGCAAGACAAAGCCTTCTTCGGTAACAGTTCGGGTATCCAAGCCCTCCAACATCGATGGATTAGGCGTGTGAATTTCAAACGGGACTACGTTGGAAAATATATGACAAATAATTGCATTGTTAAAGGGCATCTTGGTCAGCCTTTGAACTTTTCAAGTGACCCATCGTATATGGGAGTCGTTCAGATTAATGCGTGGGCCTCGGCGGTACATGTACATATTCGGGTATATATATAGGGGGCGGGAGGTATTTAGTGCAGTGCTTTTGAGCTCTGTCTAAGTGCTGTTACTGAACCCAGTAATTTATTAATGCTGTTTACTGTTCATGAATATTTCGTTGCAACCTGATCAAGAATTTTTATACTGACACTTAAAAATCTTGTCTTCTGATCTTTACTATATGTAATAAATTAGTTGTCAGAATGCGGAATGTTTACAAGGTGAGGTGTCATCTAAGTAAAAGGTTGTAGTTCATGACTTTCTGCAGTTTATTCCATGAAACAATGCATGTATTTAATTTGGAGAATTTAGTTTCTCATTTACCAACCTTTGATCATATTCCGATATGAGATGTAATCTGTTTACAGCTAATTTTATTTGTCGATAGTTTGATGATGTTAACGCGAAACTGTTTACTCACTGATTACGATGTTTTCTATACAAAAACAACACACGAGTAAAGGTAAATATCATATCGTACGCAGTTTTTATTGGATTTGTATGATATAAAAATAAGGCTTGTTTAGAATACAAGTCACAAAGAAGAGGATGAAGAATAATGAGAATTTTAAATGCTGAATCAACAGTCCTAAAGAATTTTACTGTGAATGATTTTAATTGTATGATCTCTCCTACAAACTCTGAAGCGAAAAAATAAAAGCTAAGCTACCCGCGAGTCACCTGCGAAGATATGTAACTAATCTAATTATTAGCGTGACTATACTTACATAAAATGGTAATTATTGCTTATATGATTATTTTTATATTTTTGTTGAAAGGTATATTACGCTACATTGTTCAGTATTAAATCTTACATTAAGACCACAACTACACTTGTGCTACAAATTGTGCCAATACTGAACAAGAGGACATTGAAGTGTATACCCGCGCAATGTCAAAGCTGATTGAAAGGTACTTATGAAACATGTTAACGAAAAATGGTATTGACAGGCATTGTTATGCAGAATATACATCGTTATATAACAGGCACACTATGCAGTTTAATAAGAAGAAATGGTTTGTTTTGACAGATGTAAAAAACACATACAGTACATACAGTACTGTGCAAAAGTCTTGGGCCATCGAGTAAATATCAAATATTTCTGTCATTTTTATATTTAGGGGCAACTATGGGGCATTATCTTATCTGCAGACTGCATTTCTATTTATGACCAAAGGAAGCACGTTATTACAAATTTATATTTATGAAATTGCTGAAATACATACATATAGAGAATTTTTTCAAGAACAGCCATAAAACGAATTTTTCTCTTTTAATAACAGTCACGTGTTCACATGCTATTTTTGCTTATTATTTTGGCCATGGCTAAGATAAATCACTTTGATATACATAAAATAGTGTTGTTACATCAGCAAGGACATTCACAAATAAACTGCTTTCCAAACTGGATATTTTAGGAACGGCATCCTCCATGCTGTCAATAAATACAACGAAAGGGGACTGGTTAAAGGCAAGAAAAGATATGGTAGGCCTAAGGAACTGTCTGGAAAAGATGAACACTATCTTAAGGTTACATCATTGAGGGACAGGCAGAGAGCAAGCACTAATATAGAGTAGAGGCACTAAAGTTGACGCATCAACTGTTTGTAGAAGGCTTGCTCGTAGTGGTCAGCATGGTAGGGTTGCGGCTAAAAAACCTCATTTATGAAAGGCTAATGCCACTAGGAGAATCAAAGTTTCCAGAATTTGTCAGGCGGTGTGGGACTATATGGACAGTGACAAGAATAAACAACAGCATGCATCTACTGCTCAACTTTGGGAAGTCCTCCAGAACACTTGCCGCAAGAATATCACCAGAAACTGTTCGCAAGCATTCCCCACAGAATTGCTGCTGTTGTGAAGGTCAAGGGTGGACATACAAAATATTGACCTTTTTGTGACAATTTTTAGTGTTTAATGCGATTGTTGATGCAAAATTTTATTTTGATTATAAATACATTGAAATAATGCCCCCCTGAATGCTATCTTAAGTGATTATTTTTACGAATATGACATATTACGTTGGTGGCCCAAGACTTTTGCACAGTACTGTACAACGTTATAAAACCACATTAGAGGTAACTTAACTCACTTCAATTTGATTTAGAGGTAAAGCCAACTGAGCTGGTATAGATGCCAATGTGTCATAAGGAAACAAGTACGTAATTGCAGCAATATTGCACAAAAAATCTCTGTGAAAACTAAAGTAGCAGTACAAGATTAGGATATAACTTCATCAATGGACAGAAAAAATACTAATTAATGTCAGCTTCCTCTGGGTGATTGCAATTGTCATCTTTAGAAAAAAATCACGACAATGTGAAACATGGTGAGCATTTGCGGTCTTTCACAGTGCATGGCATATACAGTGTATGCAAGCAGTAGATGGCAGCGACTATTGTTTATCACTGTATTGCTCAGAATGCTATATTAGCAAAGCATCTGGGATGTAAATGGATTATAAAAAATGACTACATTCAATGAAAATGTCAAGAACACAGGGAAATTACAATTCAAGATTGTCTATGATATGGTACAGTAGATACATGTTAATAGTGAAGAGTGTAATCAGATAACGAAGGGGGATATTACTACATGGAACAAAGTATACAACTTAAACTTCTTTCAATGACAAAATAATGAAGCCACATATCTTGATGTGACAAACAATTTTGGACGATGGTGAAACAAAAACACTTTCAGAAAGAAATATTCTGCTAGTTAACTAAAAATTGTCAAATTTGGTAGAATATAGCAAGCCTAAAAAACAAACGCATGTCTAATTAATGGCTTAAAATGATCCAATAACGATGAAATTTAAAAACTCAACAAATCAAGTCTCTCAAATCTGAGAGCACATTCACAGAACAATGAAGCACATATTAGAGCACTTGTTTGAAATTTATCGAAAAATGGTAAATAAACAATGAAATGCGATAGCGCAAGAACCATGGACTAACACCACATGGAGCAAGCATGGAGTAGTTTGCGCGCTCTCTAAAGTAATATAGATGCCAATGTTGTAAATGACAAGTCAAAGAGTTATGCGTTTTATTGTCTTTCACTGTATTTTATTGTGATATAAAAATGCTTATTAAACAACTCTCACAAAATAAAAGTCTGCAATTACAAGCAGACATGCCATGGAAAGCAAATATGACAACTTGCATGGAAAGGGAATTGAGAAATCTTTCAATTTTTATTGATTCCTTTCATCATGAGTATTGTTAATTTCCACTCAAAAATTATATTCAAACACCGATATACTGCAATGCAGAAATGTCCGAAGGCAATACAATATACCAGACTATATACTGGTGAGCGTGGATTGCGATATTTAATTGAAACTCTACATTTAAATGAAACAATAGGCTATCAAAAAACTCATCAGTTACTCTAGTAAATGCTGTACACTATATACAAAACGCTACTTGGCTTGATTTCAAGTCCATATACAGTATACGTGGTAAGAGTACATATACGACCATTGTGGTAAAACCTCACCACCCGATGACAAATAAAATGTGGTTTTTAACGCACTGAAGTGTGTGGAAAAGTTATGTAAGTAATACTGCTACTGATCCAATAAACTAGGCAATATGGCACGGTGAAGATTAGCTCTTGAGTGTTAATATTAATCGCCCGTCCAAAATTCAAGGTGCATAATTCGAGACCTATTCAGTCATCAATTTTTACAACTATCACTAATTAGCCCTGCTTAAATAATGGAAAAGGGTATTGATGGAATCCTTTATATTCTAAAGCAGGCAATAAAGTAATCTTCAGCTCAAATATAGCCAATTATAGCCACCTGAATGTGGCCTATTACTGCAGTCTAAATATGGCCCATTACAGCTACCTGAGTTTGGCCTATTACTGCAGTCATAATATAGCCAATGAAAGCCAGCTGAATGTGGCCTATTACTGCAGTCTAAATATGGCCCATTACAGCTACCTGAATTTGGCCTTTTACGGCAGTCTAATTAGGCACTTTTATCGTGAATCGAATATAGTCCAATATTGCAGCTTGAATGTAGCCCATTACTGCAGTTTGGATGTCACCCATTTGTCCACGCTAGAGACAATTACGGAAAACTGAATGTGTTCCATTACTGTCGAATAGATATGACCTATACAGTGACTTGAATGTAGACCATCACGCCTGGATGTGGCCCAATATGGCACCCTAAATGGGGCCCATAACCAAAAGCCAAATCTGGCCTATCACGGCAAGGTGAATATGGCCCACGACCACGGCCTAAGGGTGGCCAATTATTATGGCCTAAATTCAGCCAATTCCTGTGGTCCCAGTGTGACCTATTACCCATCTGAGCGATCAATTACCATTGCCTGAATTTGGGCGATGCTGCAGCCTGAATATGGTCCAATACTGCAGCCTAAATGTAGCTCTTACCGTGGCCTGACTGTGATCTACAACTGCAGCCTGAAAGTGACCCATTACTGCAGTTTATATCTGGCAGTCTCTGGAGATAATGAATGATGAAGACTACTTGCACTTGGTGTATGTCCACAGGGTACTTAGAGAAAGAAGAGCTTTTCACACAGTGAGAGATGCGGTTCCTGGTGTGTTGACTGACCAATGAGGAAAGCCAGCTTGTGAGCATACTGGCAGGGTGCCGGCACACGAACGGTACCCTAGGGATGCAAAAAAAAATTACTCAATATCTATATATGCCACAAAATCCATGAAGGAATGTGCTCCTGCATGTCAAAACAGTGAGACCAACATGAATCCCATTACCTTTCAATGTCACTCACGGTTCGTACCAATGGCCCAATCCTTAATTCAGCTTGAAATTACCAACTAAATAAACAAGCACAAAGAATACAAGCATAAAAACACTCATAACAATAAGGTAAAACAAAAATCATAACACCAGTTTTAGGTTTTTGAAGGACAAATTATCACCTAAACAATAACTTCAAGGCTAAAAGATAAAAACATAATGGCAGGACTGAAAAGATTTTAATACATTATTATGAAAGTATATGGCACATACAACTATTTTCACTCTGTGAAATATATAGTGATACAGATAAAAGATATATTTCCATAAATTTTGTTTGAAAAAGATATATTTCCATAAATTTTGTTTGAAAATCTGTAAAGGCTATAAACAATAGTCCAAGGAGGCCTCAAGACGCACACTTGAGTATTGAGGAAAAAAGTAAACAAAAAACAAAGAAAGAATTTTAGATGCGTGAATATAAATGATAACTTAAGAAAAACAACTGTCGCAAAAAAAAAACAAAAACAAGGACTAAAAAAGAAAGAAAAACAAAAGGTCAAATAGGCCTCCAAACACTTGGATACCAAAACAAGAGGCCAAATGGTCCTCAAAAAACTCATTCCGATATTGAAACAAAAGGCCATACAGGCCTCACAATACCCATAGCTACACTAAAACAAGACAATAGGCCAAAGAGACCCAACAATACCAATTACGACACTGAAACAAGACAAGAGGCCAAAGAGACCCGACAATACTCATTACGACACTAAAAGAAGACAAGACGCCAAGGAGACCCGACAGTACCCTTTATGACACTAAAACAAGACAAGGGGCCAAAGAGATCCGATAACACCTATTACGACACTAAAACAAGACAAGAGGCCAAAGGGACCCGACAATACCAATTACGATACTGAAACAGGAAAAGAGGCCAAAGAGATCCGACAATACCCATAACGATGTTGAAATAGGACAAGAGGCCAAAGAGACCCGAAAATATCCATTACGACACTAAAACAAAAAAATACATATCTGTGTGGGCCTCTTAAGTAGTTCTTGAAAAGATTTTTCTAAGAAAAAATACGAACATCGCCAGAAGTTACTTTCCCTAGCTGCGATGACGATACCGTAAACAAATCTAGAAGAGACCACCCCTAGGACAATATCTGCCAAATAGCTGACCTCTACGATAAGCAGTTCTTGAGAAGATTTTTTTAAGAAAATGTTAACATCATAGGGACGGATGGACGACGGACAAACTACGATCAGAAAAAGCTAAGGCACACTGAGCATAAGCTCATGTGAGCTAAAAATGTAGGCTTTGATTTAATATGGATGTGTTAATGCTGGGATATACATGAAATCTGAGCATTACGTAAGGCAAAAGCAATTTTATGAAAAATTTGTCTCAAAAAAAATAAATCAATTCGCACAATTTCTATTCGATACAATTCTACAAAGAAACTAATAGTTGTAAAATTAAAATAGTTATCGCTCATAGCACGGAGATATCATTTTGTAGTGGAGTTTCAATGGTTAGTTTCAATGATAATATGTAAATATATTAAGTCAATGATACAATTTCAGTAGATGCATCGATACAATTGACTAAATTCAATGACATTTAAGAACAATTCATAAATAGCATCAAGAAAGGTTACTTACGGAATGTATCTAGTTGTAGCATAAAAATTCTTGATCCAATTCATTGATCATTCTTGAAAACTAATCAGTGTCGTAAATATTCTTATTACCATAAGGTAAGTATCCCCAATGGAATAATCCACAGTAGTGATTTGCTTATTAACTCATGAAGCCATACGTTTTTGCAATCAAATTACATTCCTCTCCCATAATCTCATACTGTGAGAATTACTCTTTCAATTTTACTGGTTTATAATTGTAATAAGTATCCTACCACTACACTGTACACAGTTCAAAGATTTATGGTAATAAGAGATCAACTGTCACTATCAATAGCATTTACTTATATAAACAAAATAAGTAAAAAGGAGAACATCTGTCAAATGGCAAAGCTCTATGTTAAATGGTTCTTGAAAAGATTTTTAAAGAAAATTTTAACATATAACGGACGGACAAAGCCCGATGAGAAGAGCTCACCGAGCATAAGCTCTGGTGAGCAAATAATTAGTGAAGTATTGTTTCAAATTAAATAGCTTAAAAAATCTTTTTGTTGATGTAGTCCATAATGAGGTACTCAATATTGTAACAACCACCACAGCAGTGGCAACAACAGCAGCACAAACAACAGCAACAACGGCAGCAAAAGCAGCAGTAACACAGATGGTAGTAACAGTAGCAGCTACGGTAACATTACGGCAATAATGGCAGCAGCAGCACAGCAACTGCAACAACAACCTCAACAATAGCAGCAGCAAAAACAACAGAAACAATAAATCACGGTATGTACATACGGGCCAGTTGAAGTAGAGATGAGTGAGTTTATATGAGAGACGCTGTAGATGGTCAGGGGTGAGTTTACCGCCCTGCCCTGCCCAGATCACGTTGAAGTGAGTGGGTGAGACAGTGCCCTGCCTTACTGACTGGCTCACGAGGAAGAAATCATACCTATATCAGCACAAGAAGAAATCATACCTAGATCAGCACAATTGGATGGAGGTAATTTACAAGTAGAAGCGTGTCATAAATTATGTAGTTTTGATATAAATATAATGTGCCCACTTCACACAACTAAAGATAGAACTAGTCAAACCATGCCACATTGTGGCGATTCACAAAACTTTTATATATAGTTATAGGCAGGGTTCAATTTGCCCATGTTGCTGTCACAAAATACCAGTCACATATCACCGCTTGCGATACACTTCAAAAATAACCTGGCAAAAAATTTGCAATAAAGAGATGTGACTGTAAACAATAAATTAAACAATCCATTGTTATACAAAATTTACTGTCAATGTTTTAATAAAAATGACGACGATGACGAAGTATGTTATAATAATTGCAAAGACGACACTGATAACAATAAAAATGATATTGGTAATAACAATGATGATTAAAGTGATACTGATAAGTAAACTATATAACTCACCACTCAGGTTTTGTGACGACGGAATCAATGCAAGTACCAGGTGATGGGTTCACCAGTCCACTACCACTCTTTGCCATGAATCGCGTGTTGATGCGTTTCTTGACAACCACCATGTATAGGTTAGGGCTGTGACGATGGCGCATGTGATACAGTAATTGTCACATTATACAAATTATGTAGAGATAGCTAATTCATTAGCTCAACTCGTATATCTACTAGATCATACAAAACGGGACATTACGAACCTCAGTAATCTATTATGGCAAATGGGAGATGCAAATAAAAGTAGTGAGAACAGCATGTAGCTCAAGGTGTCAACCACATTGATAATTAGGTAGCCTATATAACAGTGGAGGGGTTCAGGACATTTAAATGACCAGTACCATGCCCTAAACACGCTTTTTACATCGATTTAGATACAGGTTTTTCATTGTTATCCTGGACTATATTATTAATTGGATAACACAGCAAAGCAACCTAATCTTTTTGGATGAGCAATCATTGCTCAGTCACTCTGGGTAAAGTTACCGTAATGGCCGTCACTTCTCCAAATGCAATATAACATTCGGCATAGAATAACTCACTTGTAATCGGTTCCACCGGCCTGCTGCAAGGTTTTTTGTATCTGTGGCAACTCGTGGTTGTATACTGCAGGGAGTTGCCCATCCCCAACGCCATCTCGGTAGATGATGACATTATTCGGGAGAGCATGGTTCACATCATTGAACTTCCTCAATGATGCTGTATGCAGAAAATATGAAATACAATATGGAGGTGCATTCTATACCAAGTATTACTCTCGTGATATAAGTAGAAATTTCAGGGTAGTACCTTATGAAACTTATTGAATGTATTGATAAGCGAGCTTTCACATAGATATGCTTCAGTTTGAGAAAGCTCATTAATGAATAGATTCAATTAGTCTTAAAAGGTGACACCCGGTTTTTTTCTCTTTCATACAAAACATCTTTCAAAATTCCCTTCCTGTATGTAACCTATGTAACTCGTTTGCCTAATTGGAGCCTCAGCTCATGTGATCCACAGACTACTTCCCGTGGGAAATACTGATTATCACATATCACACACCTAATTGACCTCAACTGGCGGCCACTATTTCAGTGCTTTAGCACAGACTTCTGCCTATGTGGGATAGGGATTCTTGAGCACTCATTCAAATATCACATATGCACCTAATTGACCTCAACTGGTCAACTGTAAGATGCCACTTTTCTACCACTTGAAAACAACTGTTATCTGCCTATAGCAATTAGAACACACCTACTTTGTATTCTTTCAAGCAGACTCTTACCTTTTAAACTTTCACCTTTTCACTAGGTCCTCATGTGAATTCTTTCATAATTGTTCACGAATTTTTAGCATGCGCACATTGTATTGAGCATTATATAAACAACATTTATATTACAAAACAAAATGTTTATGCATTACACGAGAATTAAGTGAGATGGAATGTTAACCGACATAATTGTAAATATGATTTTTTCCCACATTGTGAGAAATCATGCCACATGCATGAAACTTGATAACATTAAATCAATGCTTTCGTTCAAATGAATTGTATTTTCTTTAAGAGAAATTCAAGCTGCACATTTTAGTATATAACAAGAGCAATTTAGTCAATGTGGATAAATTGATCTGGCTTTGAGGTTATCAGTAGGTGGTATATTTGTTGGAAATTCAATATAATTATATTTGTTGTCTTCAACTACGATATACAGGCTACACAATACATTATACAAGCTACCTGGTAGACTTGACAGCTTACTCGGTACATTATACCAGCTACCCAATAGACGAAACCGTGATACCCAGTAAATTATAATGTACACAATCCACAATGCACTATCCACGGAAGCCTGTACATAGTAGTACTAACCGAGGAAATTGACCTCGAGGCCACTGATGAGTTCAGTGTGGCTCTCCTGGAACGTGACGCGCGAGTAGTAACGTGTGCATGTCTGGTTCATGCTTGCGACAGTAGCACCGACTGACCGACCCTTCTTGGCGCTGTCGTGGTATGTATCAATCCCCACGATCATTAGTGATTTGAGCTGGATCAGAGAGAACACAGGTTAGTTTACCAGAGGGGGAGCTGGTGTAGTGGTTAGAGCGTTTGACTTTAAATCCAGGGGTCCCTGGTTTTCGGGCTGAAAACGCCTTAAACCCCATTGCCCATGGGGGCCTGGCTAGCCCTTGCAGTGTGGTTCTGTTGGGGCTTTTTCCCTCTGACGTTTGCTGTGCCTTAGATGCTCTCTATGTGCTCTCTATGTCACCCCTCACCCCCTGGGTTAGTCGTCATCTCAGTGTAAATAAACATAGACCTATCATAGACTTAGTGAAGTGTGCGACATATGTAGTTCATATGTAGACACTTAGAACCAGTGGTGTGAAAGGAAAAAGGTCAATTGTCTGCCCAGACTAAGTGGGTTTTTCACGCTGGGTGCTTTTTGCCCCACCCAATATAAGTGAGGCTAATCAGATTGTCGTGTTAACCACATTAATAGGCAAGCATTGTAAAGGGCCCATGATGGCCTATCACGATTACATTGGTAATCAGCCTATTAATACATACATACATAGTTTACCAGATGACTCGGATAAAACACAGGTCGGTTTATGTAATATTTTTTGTGAAGCAAATATCAGTTGATCAAACAAGTCATGCAGAACACTGGTGAATTTATTAGATAGGTCACAAAGAACACAGGTCCGTTTAAGACATAGGTCATATATAACACAGGTCAGTTTGATAGGTCATATAGGATACATATTCTATCAGGAGGGTCATGTAGGACACAAGTTGGTTA
>WURV02171348.1:0-14266 GCA_011762755.2 Epimenia babai | reverse complement strand
GTGATCCTTAAGAAGTTTCAAGTAGTACATAAAATAATACATCAGTTGTCCTTTAACGAAGATTCTTTATCGCATGTAATTGTCACATAATGTGGTGGTTACCTCTGTGCATTATTTGGTGAGTTTCACGGAGGTAGCTCAGGCCTTTCAACACCTGAAAAAGACAATAGCTATGAGATGCACAATTTAGGCACGATGGTAATGAGGATAGCCAATGTGGTTCTATGAATAGCCGGAGAGAAATGCACAGGAAAAAACCTATACCCCTGATGGGACTCGAATGCATAGGTTTTTTCCTGTGCATTTCTCTCCAATTTAGGCACGATAAATACACCCGAAAGCTTTAATTAAGCTAAACTGCAGCTCAAAAATCATATAGAACTATAAATTTGATGATATACACATGAGGAATAGTATGAGTCTGGGGATATAAAAACAGTTAAAAAGCGGACTAGACGCTGAGTAAAAAGAAATAAACTATTGACACCGATATGAACACAGAAGTGTTGACACTTTCATGTCTTGCTGCAAAAATGTATACCAAATTCTTCATTAGGTGAATAATGAGACAAAGCGATACCTACCTAGATCACAAGGCGATTGGGTGTACGTATTTAGATGTATTTTCCACAGATAATTCACTTAGCGTGACATCTAAGCCGATATAGTCGGTCAGAAAATAGTGGAGTGGAAAATACCACTGGAGTGGTAGCTCTATATTGGACTGATGCTCGTTAAGTGTGACCCAACACACTGCAATACATCTAACTTATTTCGGTGTGTGAAGCTACTACTGATGGAATACTGGCTAGGCATGGACACAGTGCTCTTGTAGCCTATTTAAAATAATTCAAGACAAGATCGACCGGCACAACAGCATTTGTCAAGTTAAATAAAAATGGGTAGAAATCTATAATGACCAAATACAAAAAGCAGTGGTAAGGGCTATGCAGGGTATTTATGTGTGCATATATATATATATATATATATATATATTATATATACATTTTATATATATATTCTACATTGATGTATGAAATAATATGTACATTGATGTTTGGGATAATGTGTATATTGATGTATGCAATGTGTACATTTATGTATGAAATAATGTGTACATTGATGTATGAAATAATGTATACAGTACATTATATGTAAGCCCTCCATCATACCACATCCTAAAATAAATAAATATCATGACGCAGATACTCACCGCCTGCGTGATCTTACACAGTATCGGCTCTGGGATACGGCCCGCACGTTTCAATATTAGATCCAGTGATCCCCCATCCTAAAATAAACACAACCCCTGCCCGTCTAGTGCTTGCATAATCACCGAGTCAGACTCACAGACGCCGATATGTATGAAATGTACAATAGAATTTTTGGTCGGGGCCAGTAGTGCTGTGGCGAGAAGTGCAGCTTTTCGTACGAGAGTGTGTGGGTTCGAATCAGCATAAATCGATGATTTTCCTGCACCCTTTCCGCTCGATGAACTGAACGAGATTTTCCGGCTGGTAGATTAAAACATCTGTCCTGATGTGGATTATTGTAAAATTAAATAAAATCATTGTCATGAGGTATTATTGTAGTCGAGCAGAGTTATAGGTGAAGGTGCGGTCACCAAAGTGGAAGTGTTTAGATTTGGGGATGGCAAGAGTGAGTGTGGCTGATTGTCTCTCCTTGCGTTTTTGGCGGGTGTGCGGGTGATTATAAGATCGCTAAGATACTTGGGGGTGGTGGGGGTAAGGCATTTGTAGGTGAGGACAAGTGTCTTGAACTGTATGTGCTATATTACAGGAAGCCAATGGAGGGAGACAAGGGCAGGAGTGATGAGTGTGAGTGAGGAGACGAGCTGCTCTGCTTTTGAGCGTTCGGAATCGTTTCAGTTCGCATAGAGGAAAGTTAGTCCGTAAAGAATAGCAGTTGTCAATCCGAGAGGGAATAAAAGCATCAATGAGGGTTAACAGAGTGTGAGGTGGGTTCTACATGTAAAGTGGCAGTCGAATGTGACACCAAGGTTGCGAGCAGTAGTAGTTGGAGCAATGGTTATGTCATTGAAAGTGTTGGAAATTTGTGGCAGTGGTGTGCGTGGAAAAGGAGAATTTATGAATAGAAGTTCTGTCTTATCCGGGTTGAGATTCATTTTATATGGCAACATCCATCGGGAGATGTTCTGGAGGTTGATATTTGCGTGAGCTTTTTTGAGAGGTCTGTAGAGTTTTGTAGGTTCAGAGGTGACCAAAGTTGGGTGTAATTGGCATAGAAGTTGTAGTTGATACCATGTTGCTCAATAATGTCACCGAAAGGAGTGGTTTAGGTTGAGAAGAGGAAGGGACCAAAACACCATAGAGTAATGGATGAGGTTTTGACTTGTGGTTGAGAACTTGAACAATGAAAGAACAGTTTTGAGATAAGCCATAAGAGAGCAGTGTATCTGATGCCAGAGTGTGTTTCAAGATGAGAAAGTAACGTTTCATGATCAATCATGTCGAAAGCAGCACTTAGGTCGATCATGGCTCGAATTACAGCTCAGCCAGAATCATGGGATGTACAGATGCTGTCAGAAATGTAGAAAAGGGAGGTTTCTACGCTATGGTTTATTTCTGTAAGCAGACTGAAATTCCGATAGAAAAAAGTTGGCATTGAGATTCTGCATTATTTGGAGGCAGGTGGCTCTTTCAAAAATTTTGAAGAAGAGGTCAGACAGAGGTAGATAGCTGCTGAGGACGTTGGGATTTAGATTGAGCTTCTTTAAAGGGGGTTGATTAGAGCAGTTTTCATAGATTCAGAAAAACTTCTGGTAGAGATTGGTGAGGGAAGGAAAAATAGGAACAAGTGTATCAATTGACTCTTTCATGGGGTATTTTAGAAGGTGGGCCCTTTGGGACGTTTTAATGAAGTGATATTTCGAGATTTCGCAGATGCTGTCAGCAGTCATGGTAAGAACTCAGTGAACAAAGCAGATGCTATCGGGATTACTTCTGTGTAGGGCTGTATTTGGCATATTTTGGCAATTTTAGTGTTGAAGTAAGTAGCATATGTTTCGGGAAGAGTTTCAGGTGGTAAATTAGTTGGCAGGCTTAGTAAGCTATCTTTGCTGGAGGTGAGACGACTGAAAGTTTTCAGTGGTTTTCGTTAGAGCAAGAAGCAGACAATTTGATTGGTGATGAAACGTCTCTTGGCAGACTGAATGAGGTGACATGATTGGATGCCACTCAGTAAACCTTATTGAGAATATCAGATGGATTCTTTAGAAATGCTTTTTCTGCTCTGCACCTGGCCCTTCTGGGTGTGACAATTTGCTGATTCATACAGGTTTGAAATTGCTGGGGTCTGGCTTTTGAAATGATAACCGGGGCATGCTTGTCAAGTGTAAAGGTGAGAGCGTCAATAAGAGATGATACAAGAGTGTGTATGTCACGTGGCTCATGGGTAGAAGGGATAGCTGCAGATAGGTTACTATTGGAGGAATAAAGGTCTATGGATTTAATTTTCCCATACGTTTTAAAAGACCGATTACATATATCAACAATAGCTATATCAAACTGGATAATGTGATGATCAGAGAGTGATAATGGCGAGATAGGAAGATTATTCATGACAAAGGATGCTGCAACAATGTCGAGAGTATGTCAACCGATGTGCGTTGGCTGATTAATGGGTAAAGGAAGACCGAATTGATCCGCAAGATCGATGAAGTTTTAGTGTCAGGGTTGCTGACTCGATCGAGATGGATGTTGATGCCACCAACAAGAAAAACATTAGCGTGAACAGTACGAATAGAGAGAAGAGTTTTGAGGTCCGTGATGAAATCATTGATGGAAAGGCTGGGTTGTCAGTAAACGTTGATTATGTAGATGTGAGAATTTTATGTAAAGCTGATTTCGGATTTTTTCGGTTAATTCGGATGATTTCGGTTATTTTGGGATTATTGACATAAGGTTTAGTTACCAATTTGGTATGGTAGACAATGGCAGTGCCGCCTCCATTAGTATCAGTCATACGAGGATTGTTGATGATTGTGAAGTCATGAGGTACTAAGTGACTGACAGTTGCTCCGTTTTGGCCGTCAGATATCTCGGAGATGCATAGTAAGTCAAAGTTTTGGTCATGGATAGGTTCGGATATGTCAAGAGCTTTGCTGTTGAGAGCGGGCATTTCAGGTAGCCGTGTGGAGGCTGGGTTTGTTATAGAGGGGATGCTGAAGTATTGGCGTGGTGAGATTGTTTTTGTCGCGGTTAGATTTATTGTTTTTCGACATCGATGAGGGTTGATGATGATTGGATCTAGGTTGGGAGCGTTCAAGTAAGGATTGTCGCTTCATGTCCAAGATGAGAATCGCATACAGCGCAAGAGAAAGTAATAATACAATAACATAATAAATGTTAGAAGTCATACCAGGTATTCAGGTCTGTATGCTGATCACACACGCACATAGACATACAGACACATACACACACAGAGACACAATAAACGCTAGGAGTCATACCATGTATTCCATACATATGCTGATCACGCAGGCACACACACACACATACATACATATATAGACACAGTAAATGCTAGGAGTCATACCATGTATTCCATACATATGCTGATCACACACACACATACACTCACACACACACAGACACATACTCACATACACAGACACAGTAAATGCTAGGAGACATACCATGTATTCCATACATATGCTGATTTCCCCGTCACTGTAAAATGAGCCGTAGTATCCGACGATGTACGGTGAATTGCACTCGTGCAACACTTTCAGCTCTCGGATAATTTGATTCCGTACTGCTGGCTTGATCTCCAAGTGTATCAACTGCCAATCATATTATACGCACATGTAAACATATACAGATGGGATATCTCCGAAATTTACTGCACTGTACGTAGAAAAAAAAACTATGTGATACAATCTGCTCTCAGTTAAGCGACACTCACATGTCCAGTATACCCAGATGGCTGACCGCCTCAACGGGGAACAATCGTTTTTCTCTTAATGTCAAGAAATTTTTCAGATACTACAGGTAGTTCTCGGTTTACGACGGACGCGACCTATGACGTTTCGTTCTTATGACGCACTCATAAGAAATATAAAATAACATTAAAATATAAAATATAAATTAAAATCAAAATATAAAATAACATTAAAACATTAAAACGCGTTTCCGTCTTACACTGTTTAGCGTCGCAAAAAAAACGTAACCAGTTGCGAACTAGTTCGTAGCACGCAGCGCTTGAATACACTGTGCGGTGGTGCTAAGTGAGAAAGACGGCGTCACTTGGTTTCATTATCAGTGTTACGCAATTTTGGTTGTGTTTGGCCATTCTTTCTCTCACGTGTTTTATCGTTTTTGTGAACTTTTTGCCCTTTGTAATGGCTCCAAAACATAATACTGTACAATACTTTACAGTACAGGGCGTTTAGAGGAGTTTATATATGGTGTTCCGACTTACATTAAATTCGAGTTACACCGCCGTGTAAGAACGGATCAACGATGTAAGTCGAGGACCCCCATGTATTTAGATTTCCAAACCCAATAAATGCGATTTGTCTGATAACATGTACGCATGCATATTGCAACGATGTATATGAAATGTGAATATCGTGCATAGGCCTTGCAGCCTTCGAAGAAACATGTTTGAGTTAAAAAAAAATCGAGAATGAAATGTATACGTACTTTTATAATAGCAACCAATTATCTGGAGCTGTGTGTCAATCAATAGACACGCGTCAGGAGTAATAAACAGGAATCTTAGGATGTGAAATCGTTATGTATGATGTCTAAGATAATCCAAAACCCGTGTAATCTTCAGTCACAAGGGACACATTGCCATCATTAAATGCTCTCCATGCGACGGTAATAACCGCAATATGTTCATATTGGACAGAAATCATTCATGTATTTATTATTTATCATCATTAATTCTTTTCCAGAGGATATACACTTTTCTTTCTAAACAATTATGCAAATAAATCAGATATATTTGCTATTCGTGTGAATATAATAAATTTAACAAGAAGCCAAAGAGGCCTCAAGATGCTCACCTGAAACAAGAGAAAAAGACAAAACAAGAGGCCAAAGATACCTCAAGACGCTCACCTGAAAAAAAGAAAAATACAAAACTAGAGGCCAGGGAGGCCATCTTGATATTAGAACAAGAAGACAACAAGGAGACAGCCTGGCATCAAAGACATGAGGCCAGAGAGACTTGAAAATACCCATTGAGATATTGAAAGAAGAAAATACAGATTTTTAGAAAAAACCTAGGCCGAAATCACATCAAATTGCCCAAATAGAGATGCCCTAATCGGAATGAGACCTACACAGACAATATATGTAAAATGGTAGACTTTCGCACTAAGCTGACATGGAGATTAAGATTTTCCAAAAAAAATAGTTGATAGAAATTACGCCCCTTTGGTCCCATGAGGAGATGCTAAACAAATTTGGAGAATACTAGCCCAAGGGCAATCAATATCTGCCTAACAGCAGACTTCCGCGATGAAGGGTTCTTGAGGGGAAAAAATACAAACACCGACACAAGTTACCTACCCTTACCACCATGACAATATGATGACCAAATCTAGAGACCAACTAGAAGACAATATTTGTCTAATAGCAGACCTCTATAACAAGCGGTTCTTGAAAAGATTCATCAAGAAAAAAATACGAACATCAGCAGAAGTTACCGCCCCTAGCTGCAATGATGAAACCATGTATAAATCTAGAAAAGACCAACCCTAGGACAATATTTGTCAAGTAGCAGACCTCTATGATAAGCGTGCCTGGAAAGATTTTTTTACGAAAAAATACCACCATCGGCATAAGTTACCTCACCTTGCTGCGATGACAATACCATAAACAAATCTATAATACACCTACCCAAGGACAATTTCTGCCAAATGACAGACCTCTGCAATAAGCGGTTCTCGAAATTCTTGGAGAAAATGTTAATATCGGATGGACGGATGGAGAATGGACGAACAGCATAAGATCAGGTGAGCTAATAAAATATGGCTATAACCTGTCGTTATTAATCATGATATTTTGGTATAGCATAATTATTCATAATTAATTAATGAACTATCATGGCTTCGCGTTTTTAACACAAATAAAATATAGTAATATACACTTTTAGACAGGCAAAAAAAATGATCTCTTGTTGAAAATGAATTATGCATCGATGTGTAGATAACGCATACATTTGGTAATGTTAAGATAATTGAATGTCGCAAATATCAACAAAGAAAACAAAGAGAGATAAAAAAAGTATAAAGAAAGTGCGGCACGTGAAATGTATGATGTGGAATGAGATACCATGAAGAGGACAAAGCATGAACAAAGATGAGATCTAATTTGGAGCTGGTGGACAAAGAAGGGATCCAACGGTGAGCTGGTGGACAAAGAAGATATCCAATGTGGAGGTGGTGGGCAAAGACGAGATCAAATGTTGATCTGAAGCTTGAGTTAAGACTGTGGACAAAAAGAGTCAGTAAAGATCTAAGTTGAAGTGGCGGAAAAGTATGGACAAAGAGACACAGTGTAAAGCTGTAGCTGAAGTGAGGAAAAAGTGTGGACAAAGAGACACAGTGTAAAGCTGTAGCTGAAGTGAGGAAAAAGTGTGGACAAAGAGACACACTGTAAAGCTGTAGTCAAAGTGAGGAAAAAGTGTGGACAAAGAGACACAATGTAAAGCTGTAGCTGTAGTGAGGGAGAAAATGTGGACAAAGAGACACAATGTAAAGCTGTAGCTGTAGTGAGGAAAAAGTGTGGACAAAGAGACACAATGTAAAGCTGTAGCTGTAGTGAGGAAAAAGTGTGGACAAAGAGACACAGTGTAAAGCTGTAGCTGTAGTGAGGAAAAAGTATGGACAATGAGGCACAGTGTAAAGCTGTAGCTGAAGTGAGGAAAAGGTGTGGATAATGAAATGAGCCAGTGTAGCACTGTAGCAAAAGTACCAATAAACTTGGATGGAATAGGATCATTATATAATCACAAGTTTTTGGTGTAAGGATATCACATTTATGGTGTAAAGATGTCGCATTTATGGTATAAAGATATCGCATTTATGGTGCAAAGATATCGCATTTATGGTGTAAAGATATTGCATTTATGGTGTAAAGATATCGCATTTATGGTGTAAAGATATCGCATTTATGGTGTGAAGATATCGCATTTATTAGCCCAGTTAAGAATGAAGCTCATGATGATATGTTCATGTCGTTTTGATACATACCTTTCTGGCCATTATGAGATTAGAGGCACTGTGCAGAACCTTGGTTACCACGCCCCCATTGCCTGCTCCTAACTCTCCAAGTTTCTTGAAATCCTCAGTGGCTAGTTCACCGACCATCTGTTTCTGAGTGAGGAACACCTTGAGTCGCTCGCGTTGTGTATCGTCGATATCAAGCTCTCGTAACTGCTCTTCCAGCGATTCCATCGACGCCACACCCGAGTTGGGTCGACTGCTGTAGTAGTCGATGATTTTCCACAGATTTTCATATGTATTATAACTCTCATATAAGCCCCACAATAACTTTCTGTCCCTTTATGCTCCAAAATCTTCTTTGCCCACACTTAAGCCCAACAATTATTTTCCATCCTTGCTAATAATAATCACTTCTATCCCCACAATAACCATCTATCCCATAAGTCCCACTATAACCTTCTAACCCATAAGTCCCACTATAACCTTCTATCCCATTAAGACCCACTATAACCTTCTATCCCATTAAGACCCACTATAACCTTCTATCCCATTAAGACCCACTATAACCTTCTACCCCATTAAGACCCACTATAACCTTCTATCCCATTAAGACCCACTATAACCTTCTACCCCATTAAGACCCACTATTACCTTCTATCCCATTAAGACCCACTATAACCTTCTATCCCATTGAGCCTCCCTATAACCTTCCATCTTCTAGAAGACCCACATTGTCGAACTTACGAGTGAGCCATTAAATAAACATTAATGATTTTAGTCATCAGCGTACATGCTGAATTCCAAATCAGAAATGAAAAGATATTCAAAAAAAGTTTTTGTCCTTCACCACAGACATCATTTGATGACTGGAGAAATCTGATGAACATGACATGAGTTCTTATTTTAAGTACATTGTATATTTATTTGGTTATAACAGATGTCTTAATATTTAATCTTAATTGATAACTTTGACGAAGATCATAGATGACTCTCATTATGAAATTTAAAGTTCATTTAGTTGTGCCACTATATGAGATTTCTGGTTCGGTATTCAATTTATGCAACAACTATATGATTAAAAGGACGTTCTAAGCATTTTTCTATTACTGACTTTACTTTTGTATAATTCTAGAAATTGATTGTCTTATACTAAAATTTTGAGAAATTTAGTTACATCAATCAGGGTAGCCACTGTGGTTCTCTAACTAACTGGAAAGAAATGCACAGAAAAACCTTTACCTGAAGTGGGACTCAAACCTCTCCAGGTAACTGGTTAGGTCCACTACCGACTGACTTACAGGAGCACACAGTCTCCTGCGTATTTAGATATTGATCACCCGTTTGTGTATCATGCTTGTTGAAGGTATCCATGCATATCGCTGGTATGGTATAAAGACTGTAAATACCAGTGATTTCGAACAAGTGTTAAATATATAAAAATGTGTAGGAGAAAGCCGGCTGCTGTAGCTCATTTGGTAGAGCACCGGACCTGTTAACTGGAGGTTGTGCATTTGAGTCCCTCTAGCGGATTTTTTCTATGCATGTCTCTCCAGATTGTGTTATATATATAAATGGCAGATGTCACTGTGAGGATATCTATAACATACTCGTTGGTATCTTTGCTGTTGATTTCCGTAGCAACAGTTGGAGGAAGTGTCAATCCAAATTTGTTCTTCTTCATCACTGAAATAATAGATTGTTGAGAGAATGATACATTATGTTTATTAACTAACTATGGCCAATAAAAGGTCAGTAGCAGAATAAACTTCGGTGATAGCTGAGTGCATAGTGCTACCATTTGATATCCTTCATTCAGAAACTTAATAACAGTCGCGAATTTGAGCACGTAAGTATTAATTACCTAACATTATAAATGAAAATTCACTAAGTTTGCGATCCAATAGAAAAAAATTCACAATTTCTTGGAACCACAATTTTTAGGACGTAAAATGGGAAACATTACATAATCGAATTACTATAATCCTACCTCAGGATTACTTACCGTAACTCAAAATAACCTCTATCCGAGTTCAGCACAACCTAACTCAACTTAACATCTAGCAAATCGTCAGAAACACCTTACCCAATACTGTATAATGAAAGTCACAAAGACCTTACACGATCGACTGTATTGACCTCAATCAACTCAGTCAACCTTAATCCACCTTCTCACAAACCTTAATCAAAAACCATCTATCCTAACCTGGTGCTGAAAGATCACTAAATGTGTTTTTAAATTCATATTGCCTGTATAAATATAAAATATACACAGTGTGCCAATGTCAATGAGATAGTTTACAAATATTACCTGGCATCAATAGCTTATAACAATAATAACAATACATATATTAGAGTGATCCTTGGTAACACTGAAGTATGACAGAAGACACTTTACAATAATTAATACAAGCACTAGACTATGATGCAATATGTACTTTCAAATCCAGAATATAAATACACATATATACATAAAAACATGAAAATTAATATAAAAATACATACCAAGACACGTAGAATGTTAAAAGCAACATATTCAATCATATAGAAGGGAAATCCCACATGCAAGGCATAGACAAAATATTGTAATATAAAATTGCAACAGAAAAAGCTAAATAAAATGAATTATTGATGATTTAATTTGGTTTCATGCAGAATTGTCGATGTCCTAAATACGCCGTTCTAGTTCGAGGTACTCTTATATATGTAGCATCACACTGTCGAGTGCAGTAAGATATACAGCTGATTGGAGATAATTTGGAGTGAATTTATGGATGCAATCACAAGTCATCAGTAGTGTCTCATAATCGAATGCTCAGCAACAGGCAACCAATGAAGCTCATACAAAATTGAAGTTATGTGATCATGACGCCGACAACCTGTTACCAAACGTAAAGCCATGTTTGGCACCTTTGGCAAATGCGCTAATGATTGTTTAGGAAGCCATGACAGTAAGATGTTACAGAAATCTAATTTTTCTGTGATAAAACAATGAGAATACTTAAGTTTTCTTGAGAGATGTATCCAGTCATAACCCGGATATTGCGTAAATGATAAAAACATGATTGAATAACAGACGATATGTGACATTCGAAGGGAAGACTTTTATCTATAATAATACCGAGATTCCATATTTTGTTGCGTAGTGTAATCACCATGCCGTTAATGATAATGGATGATGGTGGAATGGGCTCACGGCGCATTGGAGGATACAGATGAATGGACTTGGTTTTTGTGTCATTTACTTTTATTTTTGTGAAAACAACCATTCTTGAATGTCACAAATAGTTTTCTGAAGAAGGAGGAGTTTTTGGCTAACATCCACTGGATCATCAATATCGACTGATGTCCAGAACTGAATGTCATCATAGCATAGAGATGGAAGTGGCCATCACGGGTAGATAATAACGATGCTAGTCGTGCTGTATATAACGTGAAAAGCAGAGATAACAGTATAGACCCCTGAGGGACACCGCGCTCTAAATCAAAAATATTTGATATATCTATATCTTCATTTATTTTCACTCGAAATACTCTCAGTTAAATAAGATCTTAGGATTTAAAGTGCCCTGTTATATGAAAATTTGTTTTAAGAGAGTTCATGAGAATGGTATTGTCAATGGTGTCAAACGCAGCACTGAGATCTAAGAGAACCAAAAATATAGATTTTCCAGTGTCTTTTTCGGAAACTATCAGTGATGAAAGTCTTTGCTGTTTCGACACTGTGACATTTGCGATGTGTTGACTACACTGGAGGATACAAATTATGTTCTGGAAGATGAGCATGAATGTGAGAGGCAATTTCACGTTTGACAATTTTTGAAACAAAAGTTAAGCCCGAGACAGGACAAAGATCCTTTGGATCCTCAATAACACAATTTCGATTTTTAAGTACTGGTGTTACTATGGCATGATTCATACTAGTGAGGAATACACAGCTTTCGTAGATGTTAATAATAGTAGCATAATATGGTAAAATTTGTTCCAACGTTGGTTTAAAAATATTCTTGGGTAAGAGATTAACTATGCACATTTTATATTGATAGATTTCAATAATTCTCTGATCTTGTCTGTATCAGTATGTTCAAAATGATCTAAAGGTGTAATTTCAGCACTTAATAGGATCTATAGTTAGTTAGATACATTTTCAAAGTCTTATTAACATATTACTGAATAATTACCTACACTACCAAAGTATGTGAACAATTCTACGTCAATCGTATGACAATGGCAGACTTTAATAAGAAACAGATATCGAGGTGATTACGTGAATGACAGCAGTATTCATTTGGATCATTTCTTTGACACTGTAGGATTCAGGTAAGAGTCATCGAAATAACTAAACGAGAATGATTGGAATGATTTATATTGTAGTTTTAGTGGCCCAGTGAACCAGTGCAATCTGGGTTAGGGTTAGCGATAGCCTACAATATATACGGTTGTCATGGAGGTACATAGGCGGGTGGATCGCGTTAGTTCACTGCGCTGTTTTAGTTCACATTGTGGCGCAGTGAACTAGTGCAATTAGGGTTTCCAAATCTTGCCCGATTTCCAATCCTGAGATTACGAGATTGAAATTTCACGAGATCGAGATTTCCCAGGATTTTTTAATTTTTTGTTAACGGCCTTAACATTTACTACAGATCGATAAAAAGTCAAAACTATTAGCCCTGCATAATCATACTATCTGAAGGTGTTTGTAATATTGTAATCGATGGAACCAAGAAATGTCTAAAATCCAAGTTTGGTATATCCATTTTCCAATATTATCATCGCTTAAATGTCTAATTACAATTCATATCTATGCTGCAAGTAATACCTATCTTGTAAGCTATCGTACTAATAATGGTCGATTTTTAGCGTATGCAATAATCGCCGTTAAAAGTACAATAACGACGACTGAAAATGTATAATCGAGTCGGGTACATACAGGTAAACAATCCAACGTAATCCGAAATGGGATGGACGGAAATCAGCTGAGAAATACGTATCGCGCATAAAAACTGCAGACTGAAGGGTAAGGTATAATCACTAAAATACTTATTACTCTCAAGGAATATAAAGATTTCCTATATATTTTGTATTCGAGATTGTTATCTAGATCTCGGGATTTCGACATCGTGAATTTTGGCCGAGATTGCGGCATTTCGGGATCCCGGTATTGGATACCCTAAGTGCGATCCACCCATGCCGATGTACGCCATGACACCAGTATATATTCTAACACTATCGCTAACCCTAATACTAACTCGGATTGCACTAGTTCACTTCGCTCGGATCGTTCGTTACTTTGACGAGTTTCCTACCTGTAATCTGGTCGTCAGGCGTGGTCTTTACAATAGAAAGATACGGATCATAAACGACGATTAGATCATTGATGCTGCTTTTATATCACGTTAGCTGTGTAAGTGTAACATGTGGGTCATTTTTAATACAAGATAATTCCCATCATTCAGTGTGTACTAATATACGCGTTCCTCGTCACATCGTTAGAATAATTCACATCATGAAAATAACCAAGTACATTCATAGAAGCCTCTTTGCTGACATTGGAACTGCTACTTAGCCGTTTCGTCCCTCTAACCCTCATTCATACATTATAGACGATTTTTCCGCAAAGCGTTTTTAGTTGCAACCGGATTCGGATTCTAATAGTATTTAATGTCGCGCCTCGTTTTTAGCAAAAATAAATATCATGGAAGCTATTTAATTGAAATGTATTCGGTTGCATTTGCCTTTATACTTGCTCCATGGACATATCATTGACCAACGCACTGCACTTCTTTACTACACTTCCCTTTTCCGACCTCTTGAATATGCTGCACCTGTTCTTTTTAACATGTCTATCACTAATAGCCCCATTGTTGAATCTATCCAAAACAAGTGTCTCAGAATTATTGCTCAAACTAACCCACGTACTAACTTCTCTCACCTAAAGCGCACAACCAATATACCTTCACTCGCTAATAGACGACAATATCTAGAAGATAAAAAAGCTTGAATAGAAAATGCAATATGATACACGACAACAGTATAGGTCAACATTTT
>WURV02171337.1:0-14269 GCA_011762755.2 Epimenia babai | reverse complement strand
ATCGTGTTATTGCAGGATTTACGCCGTGAAGTGCGCGCCATCGCCGATTTCCTGTCGCTTTCGGTCGACGATCGTCTTATCGGCGAGATTAGCGAGAAGACGACGTTTGAAAACATGAAGAGAGCGAAAACGGCACAAGACCCCGCACAAGCTGTCATATATAAAACGGGTACGCAAGCATCGTCTAACCACATATCCCTAGTAGTAGTACTAGATGAGACACGTGAACTATGGCTTGCGGTTTACATCACTCCGTTTTCTTATGGCACCTGTAATATGCGTACGACTCACAATGATTGGTAATGTTCCCGAGACGGCAGGGATCTCAAAACGTTTCCCGATGATCCTACGAGATTGTTGGATTCATCCAGACGACCCCTTCTACCGTAACATCATGCCGACGAAGTATTTTATCGTAAAATTCTCTCAGCCATGGCGACCAACAAAGGTCTGGGCAGCCCCTGCAGTCTGGTTATCCCAGGACTATTTCTCCCGACCCTGAATGTGTTTCGCTCGTTGCTGAAGACATTCACAGAGCTATCTATCCGTATTGAGTTAACTCCCTTTTCATAATCATCAGAATGTACGGCGGGGTAGACACTCTTTTAGAATTCGGAATAAATTACGAGGACGGACAAAAGTCAACAAGAGATTATGCTTTTAGGCAGTTAACACTAGAAATATCTTAGCCAAAATTTAATTTTTCGGCTGTTTCTTCTTCCGTTCTCTTTTCTGTTGTTGGTTCCATTTTAGTAGTTACTTGCCTTTTTCTGTTTTATTGTATATGTAGTGTGTAAATGCTACAGACGTATGCGTTGTATTTAGTCTTGCGACTACCTGTAAATGTCTATTAACAAATACGGCATTGCATTACGTTTTCCTCCTATAAGAATAAGACAATTCGTTTGTCGTGTTAACCATAGCGTAGCAAATTTAGTTTTGTTGACGCCAGATGATGGCTCAAAAAACGGTTTGGTCCCACCCTCATATTCTGAGGTCATTGTCTAATCTTTTGGACGAAACCTTTTGCTGACAGAAAAGGCAGCGGTTGTTCCGTTTCACACACCTAGACGCGCAGCAGTTGCAGATACTTATTAAAATTGCTTCTTGTTCATTTTCTGACTGACATCGAAGGCATCCATCGAACATCGCCTTATTTTTGTTATTTGTTCGTAAGTCACGCTGCACAGGTATTAGGTGACCGAGTTCGTCGTACCTAAACGTGTCTACTGTTAAATTTTCAGCAATTCAAGTACCGATGGCGAACATGGAATAGGGACTAATTCACGATTCGAGAGTACGGTACTTAATCATGTATAAAGGCAAAGGCGAGGTGTTCATGCTACTTTATAATGAAATGTCAGTCGTACGTACAAGATCTGTTACATCACTAAGATATTTTTATAATAAACCATTCCACGAGAAATTTTCCTCAATATTCAATCACAAAAATATTGCTCATTTGTTATTTTGGAAGGCGCGGAAAAAAATTCCTGCTTTATGTTGGTTCGAACTCGCAACTTCTCGCATGAAAGGTAGCCCTTCCAACCACTACACCCCTGGCGCCAACACATATCTGAGTATTGTAGCGCCCGGTCCCTGTAAACTTTGTATCAGGGCATTATGTTGACGTAAAAGAAGTGCGACTAAATGTCAACCATTGTTATTCACTCGATTTATGCACCAACAACTGCGTGGTTTTTCTGGGGATTTCTCGAACACAAAAGGCAGACTTCCACCCTTTAATGCTTTATTTACGACGCATTATATGGACGTGTGCAATAATGCCGCTACGTAATCAAATCGACGTATGATTATGGCACACTCGTCCATTGGATAGAGAAGAGGGAACGCTATTAAACGCCGTTGTCTGTAAAGGATTACAACTAGAATTGCGTAGATGCACGTCGGTATTTTGCTTTGGACCATAAGATCCCGAGACCGGGACAAATCCGATTACGCGACGTGATGTGTTTGCTCGCCATTGTAAAACCCAATAAAAATCTCGCGCCAAAAAGTATTTCTGCAACCTTATTTCACATGCTATTTACTGCGGGAATTTATATAATATCTCGCTTTTATTACGTTAGCTAATTTTGTCTGGTAGCGGTAACTGTGTTCCCAAAAGTCGCGTCGGAAATGATCGCTGAATGAGTGGCGCGTCTCGCCCTTGCTGTCACGAGAGGAGACAGCGTGCCTGCTAACTCGACACTTGATGTGCATCTAAAAAATCCCTGTAAGATTTATCGTCCGACGTAAAAATCTCGTGACTGCGAGTTTGGGAACGTCGTTAACTGGGGTCGAATAAGTCGTATTCCTCAAAAAGCAGGAAATTCTGCAACAAACGAGCATTACCGATATAGTCTCGTGGTCGAGAATTGTAGAGGGGTGACTATAAAATGCACGCAAACATTACAGGCTCGTGACCACGAAGATAACTAACAATTCACGCGGTGATTAACTGAGACAATAATCACCAAATACAAGATGACGTACAGGTGGTCATCAAATACAAGAAATCTATAAACCTGTGACCATTCAACATCCAATACAAGCAATGAATACTACCGTTAAGGACAAACAACATTAAAAGAGATAATTAAAAGAAATCCGTGTACGAAACCATCTCCCTTTCATTATTAAAACATCCCTGTCACATTAACATAAGCAAATCCATCACTTATGTAATACACGATTAAGATAAATAGCTTTGGGTATTAAGTAAGTTTTCGGCTGATGTTATATCAGTTGGATAGCGATCGTTTACTCACAATAAAAAAGACGGATCCGGTTACCGTGGCCTTCATATACACAGGGAAATCACGCGGAACTGTCAAAGTATACATTACATTACATTGTTTGAAAATTTAAAATGGAACGTGCGAAATTAAAGCCGTTTCGGTAGGTTACGAAAAAAAAACACACCATAAAACAAGTCTGCGCTCGTTGAGGAACACAGCTATAAAAAAGGCACGAGGAAACCCCTTTTTCCTTCCAGTAAAGATTCATACGCGTAGACACGAATAAATTTCACTGACCAGTCGTCAGCTAGATCGACCACAGGGTCTATGTAAAGGAAAAACACAATTATTGGCGTTGTCCGGGATTCGAACCCTATATCTTCTGGTTCGTATGACGGCGCTCTACTAAAGGACCGATTCACTTCCCGAGGGCGTCTAAAACACAACATCAGAAGAATTAAGTCTTTCCATAACCCAGAAACCCGTCCATGCTAAACTATCGCCTTTATAGACGTTTTAAATTTTGCATGGAACGCGTTTAATGTTATATTTTTTCAATTATTCGTTTAATGTGACTATTACCTTACTCACAAACAACGGTATAGGACGCCAGACCGTTATCACTATCGTGGAATGTTCTTACGATCGAGCCGACGAGGGCATGGTCCAGATTTAAAATCTGAAATTGGTACAGGCAGTGACACCACAGCTATAAACTGCTTTCAATTGTCAATGATACACTGCTATTGTCGGCGACAACACAATAATACACTGCTTGCCATTATCCGCGACACGAGGGTGACGAAGTCCTTGCTATAGCCTAAGACACCACATTTATAAACTATTCGCTACTTTCCGCCCCAAGCCCTGTGTCTTCTTTAGTCTGCCCAAGCATGTCATCATATCCGTTTTTCTTACCATGCATGAATATCCTTAGAATTGTAGGTCACAAATATTCCGATTCAATGATTATACCCTTACTAAGGGAGCTAGGCGAGTGTTAGGTGCTCTGGACGCGTCAAACATGCAGCGAGTTCTAAACCAGTCGTTTTTTCTGCGATGATCCCCAGCAAGTTGTGCTGAAGTAAACTCGTCTCTCAAATTGGTAGACGTTTTATATATCTATTGATGGGTGATATGCGAGTGTCGAAGGTATTGTATCTACGCCGAATAGCTACGATAAACATTCGTTGTGGACCGTACGTTACCTTTTCGCTGGAATGATCGAGACTGAATTTGTTCTTGACGACTACTATACCTATGTTATAGGTTATATGTTGGAGGGCAATTACCTAATCATAGGCATCGTGAGTTCGAGCGACACAGGAGGTTTCTGTCAATGATTTTTTTTGTGTTTTTTTTTGGCAGTCAGAGGAGTCTGACGTCGCCGCTTCCCTGGCTCGACTTTCCAATTCAGTCCGTAAGCTACATCTGGGAAAGTCGGGTTTCTCACCTCGAAAGTAAAATCTTGGGGTAGCCAACAACACTGCCAGTCACACGCTGCGGTAACGACACGAGCCACGGTGTCGGCGGCCTCGTTTAGGATGTCAAAACACGGTTTGAATCCATTTCTGTCTCGTAATATATAGCATGTGTACGCACAATGAATACCGTGTAAACAGTGTTACTATCATACTTTCTAATAGAATACCTAAGAATTCTGTCGAAATCACATTTCGGCTTCACATGTTAAATGACGCTGAAAGGGAAACGGCTAGAATGAAATACGGCAAATATCGATAATGGCTCTATTTTCGGTTAAGCCATGCTTCAATGCATATTCTTTTATTTATTATCGTTAAAATATAAAGTTTCCTCTTCAAAAATGATATTTTATACCTAAATTCTGACATACGTAGACCGTCAATAATTTCACTTTCAAAGATTCTCACTGTGTTCCTAACATGATATCTCCTTTTGTTTAATTTTTCTTGGTAGTGACGTAGTGTGAGAAAGCTTCACGAGAACAGGTTTAGGATGCATCCACAGATTCACTATATGTGGATGGAAATGCACAGAAAAACCTACACCTCTGATGGAACACGAACCCACAAATTATGGCCATTGCTTGTTCGGCTATACCAAGAAGCGAAAGAAGCATCTAGACACTCACCTGAAAAAAGAGGAAAAAAGAAAAAGACAAAACAAGAGGCCATCTTGATATTAGAAATCAAAAGCAAGTGGGCAGAGAGACCTGACAATACCCATTACGAGACTGAAACAAGACAAGAGGCCAGGGAGGCCATTTTGATATTAGAACGAGGAGACAACAAGAAGACTGCTTGACATCAAAAACAAGAGACCAAAGAGACCTGACAATACTCAATATTAAAATAAGACAAAGGCCAAAGAGACCCGACAATACCGATAACCATACTGAAACAAGATAAGAGGCCAAAGAGACCCGACAATACACATTACGATTTCTGCTTAGTTATAGTAACCATAAATTTGTATAGTGCCTTTGATTGCCATGCGTTGGAAGGGCACGAGAAATCAAATAGAATTTCATTTTATTTAACGGTTGTGTAAGGCTATGGTCTAACTTATATGTACATTCTACTGTGTTATGCAATATAATTAGTTATCACACGAAATGTATATAGGCACCTTAGGGGCATCCTAATTATTAGGGCACCTCCAAAACAAATGGATTATTATTATAATATTATTATTACGACACTGAAACAAGAAAATACAGATTTGTAGAAAAAAACCTAGGCTACAATCACATATAATTGCCAAAATAGGGATTCCCTGAACAATCCTGAATGAGACCTACACAGACAATATCTTTAAAATGGCAGACCTTCGCAGTAAGCAGACATAGAGAGAAAGATTTTCAAACAAGTCGATGGAAATTACCCCCCTTTGCCCACATGACGAGATGCTGACCAATCTGAAAGATACTAACCTAATGACAAAATGCCAAATCGTAGACCCCTGCGATAAGCGTTCTTAAGAAAAAAAAATTTAATAAAAAATACCAACATCGGCATAAGTTTCTTCCCCTAGCTTCACCGATAATACCATGAACCAATCTAGAAGAGACCACCCCAAGGACAATATCTGCCAAATAACAGACCTCTGCGATAAGCGATTCTTGAGAATATTTAAGAAAAATGCCAACAAAGTTACTTACCCTAGCTGCGATGACGATACCAAGAACAAATCTAGGGGAGACAAACCCAAGGATAATATCTGCCAAATGGCAGCCCTTTTAGATAAGCGGTTCTTGATAAGCGATTTTAAAAAAATAACATCGGCAGAAGTTACCTCCCCTACCTGCGATGACGATACCATGAACAAATTTAGAAGAGACCAAGCCGAAGACACTATTTGCCAAATAGCAGATCTCTGCGCTAAGCGGTTCTTGAGAAGATATTTTTAAGAAAAAATACGAACATCGGCAGAAGTTACTTCCCCTAGCTGCGATGACGATACCATGAACAAATCTAGAAAAGACCAACCCAAAAACCATATATGCCGAATAGCAGACCTCGGCGATAAGCGGTTCTAGAGAAAGTTTTTTAAGAAGATGTTAACATCGGACGGACGGATGGACGGACGGACGACGTACAACCTCCTATCAGCATAGGCTCGGGTGAGCTATTAAAAGAGGTCGACTATATACAACGACAAAGTATTAACAACAGTCTAGAGTCGTTAGCTTTGTTGAAGGTAAAATGCCATACATCGCAGAACTAGTAAATCTCGGCGTAATCCCCACGTTATCCCGTTTGATCACCATTCATGCATACTTAATCTCTAGCACGTGTTGATACATAGATTATCACTGTACTCATGTACCATACAATTTATCGCAACCGAGTGTGACCCGATCAGCAAAACTCTAACGTGCCGTCATTTGTTTCGCTTCTAACTCTGTATTCGGTAGCTATCGTTTAAGACTTTTGTTATTTTCACATGTGTCTTAACCCATTACTACACTGATATCCGTACATCGCATCACAATAGCGATACAATTATGTGACAACAGAGTGCTAAGGGTTAAATACAGTACGCAATTGCAAACGTTACTTGAACCCACGGTTCACCTAATGAACAATAATATTCATCACAGTCGAAGAATTTTGCGTGAACCATAAAGGTATCATCACTTGTCTGCGTTTAAGAATCTGCGCATCTCCAAAAATGCCAAAATTACTGCTTCCGTCGCGAAATAGCGTCCGTAATGAAAGTGTTTTGATCAGCACGATGCACTATGTTTACACAAGGTAATGAAATCAACGAACGATACAAAACTGTATAGTTCAAGTTTATCTTAGTCTATAAGGTTTCATTTACGTTTTCGTGTTATTTACATATGTACGCAAAATCTACGCTGGTTGTTGTACTTGACATATTATCGACCAGACCACGATACACACTGCAAATTTTCGACTACTACTTCGTGCGTATTAATTATAATGATTATACGTTCGTCGGTTCGTATCGAGGCGACGGCCTTTCGCGCTTTACCGGCGTAAATATCAACTGTCAGTCATGAGATTCGGTGGTTTTTCATTAATCGTGTAAATCACAATAACTAGCTATGTACACAGGACCAACCGCGGCAATGGCACAAGCAACGGATTTGTCACAGCCGGTTTTGCATGAGTTCATACGTATATATTTACATATGGGTATGCACATGCATACATACCCTTTTCTGACGTAGCCTATTGTAGTTCCGTCACGTGACCCCAATGTCATCGTTTTTGCGTTATTCACAACGGGTCTTCTCCAAGGGGGCAGCGTAAGACCAGCGACAGAGTTCCGATAGTTGATGTTAAAGGCTACCTGGATTGTTATAATTATTGTTGTAGAATTATTATTATTCACCAGTGATCACCAGGTAATATTTTATTACCGGATACTGAAAATATGGAACATGAAATATACGGTATGTACGAAGTTCTCGGTCATTTAGTTTGACAGTGATAAGTTACATATCTATTGGTATCCTGATCAATAATGACTTACCTCACTATCCTGCTACGATCCTCCGTAACGTCCCTGCCGATGATGGCGCGAACCCTGGTAACGCATGTGACCGTTAGTGTCGCTATAGCGGACGTGGCGGTTGTAACCACTGATAGTGATAAAACTCACCCGACCGTTAGTGTCGCGATTCACCGTAAAGTACGTGACCATTAGCGTGGCGATTACTCGTAATGTGCGTGACCATTAGCGTCGCGATTACTCATAATGTACGTGACCATTAGCGTCGCGATTACTCGTAATGTACGTGACCATTAGCATCGCGATTACTCGTAATGTACGTGGCCATTAGCGTCGCGATTACTCGTAATGTACGTGACCATTAGCGTCGCGATGACTCGTAATGTACGTGACCATTAGCGTCGCGATGACTCGTAATGTACGTGACCATTACCGTCGTGAGTCGCGGTAACGTACAACACCGTTAGTGTTGCGATCCACCATAACGTACATGACCATTAGCGTCGGTAACGTACGTGGCTATTAGCGTCGCGATTACTCGTAATGTACGTGACTATTAGCGTCGCGTTTACTCGTACTGTACGTGACCATTAGCGTCGCGATTACTCGTAATGTACGTGACCATTAGCGTCGTGAGTCGCGGTAACGTACAACACCGTTAGTGTTGCGATCCACCATAACGTACGTGACCATTAGCGTCGCGATTCAGGGTAACGTAAAACACCGTTACTGTCGCCTTACCTGACCGTTGGTATCGCGAACGATGATGTTGAAATTTCTGCATGTTCGACAACACAATTTCATCCACAAGTCGGTTTCTGTAAATTCATATAAAACACAAGTTTTGATGAGCTTCTGATATAATGTGGGGTTAATAAAATAACGAGAAGACCTTCTGATCGGCCCATACCGTTAGCTAGTCAGTCGGAGTATTTGCGATTGGATTAATGTCCGACGAAGTGTGCATAAATTTCCGTGAAGTACTTCTCGTGTGAAATTGAAAAAAATGAGTCAGTGAATAAGGAGCGTGCGAGAATCCTAAAAATAACGATATTCTCAATAGATTACGGTCATCAGTCTCATAGCTAAACATGTCGATATCTGATACAAGTATATACGTATAATTCTAAATAAATTCTCTTCCTCCAGGGCTTCCTCTTTCTAACTCCCTCATCTCTCTAACATTCTCCCCTCTTACTTTTTCTATCCCTCTTAGATATTACACCCTTTATCTTCCTTCCTCCCGGTCTTCCTCTTTCTCCCTCCCTCAGACATAACAACGCCCTCTCTCTTTCTCTCTTCCTTCCTCTCGCTCTTCCTCTTTGTCCAACCTTTCTTAGATATTACTCCCTCTCTCTCTTCTTTCCTTCCGCTCTTCCTCTTTCTCCTTCTCATGGACATTACACCCCTCTCTCTTCCTTCCTCTCGCTCTTCCTCTTTCGGCCTCTCTTAGACATTACACCCTCTCTCTCTTCCTTCCTCTTACACACCCCTTTATTAGATATTGCTTTCTATCTCTCTTCCTTCCTCCCGCGCTTCCTCTTCCTAGCCCCCCTCCTCCCTATCCTTCCTAACCCCCACCTCTTTCCCTTTCTCTTTTTAAGCTATCTAATTATTACATAACAGGAATAAACCACTCAGAGTTTTTAATTAACCATGTTAATTTTGTTAGACTAGTTAGACTAATTCGTACACCGAGGTAGAATATGCGTGTATATCATTAGATATCTCGTTATAATTGATTTAACCAGAGAGATCTATTCAGTGCTCGCGAGATGTATAGCTAACGATCATCTCGGAATTATTGCACTTGAGGCCGCCAAGACCCGGAAGATCGTATCTATCAAACACCACGAACACGCGGCGCGCGTGCGTTCCTCGTGGAAGACACCGGTCCGTTTTAATGGACATTGATTGGCTGTTAAGTGGGGTGACGACTCCTTCCAAGAAAAGGAAGGAGGATGTCGAAATCTCCGTCACGATATCGATATAAATATCCTTGTCGTAAAGCCGAGTTTGGTATCGGTTCTGATATTTTCCAGTGAAGAATATCGCGTATGATGTGTATTCCCTTACTTTCTTTTGAATCGCACACACCTATCCCTTTATCCCTTTAAAACATTTATACGCAGGGTTTATAGCCAGCTATATAGCATACCTTCTAGAGCCGTGAATAGAGATTGTCTGTAGCGATCGTTGACAACGAACCGGCTGCGACAATCGACGATTTCGGCTGTACAAAAATTCACCGTGTACCTGGCGTGGATTTTCGGTCGATGTCATTGATGACACACATATCGATCACATTTGTGCGCGTATTTAACTGCAGTGCGTTTTTTCGTCGTAAATTTTTAATTACAACAGCGATTCCCTTCGAACGTTAACCATTAGTTGCCCTTAAGAATATAGCCGGATATCATCAGTTTACAATTATCTCCCATAGTAAGAGTTTCTTAAAATCCTCAAATAATTTTAATCCGTTTTTCACTGACGGAACCATATGTAATATACTTTTGAAAATTACGAATAAAAACTTCTTGCGTTGGATATGACCCAAAGGATACTATTAGTTTCTATTTTTTATTTCACTATTGAGATAATAAAATTGCATCATGAAATTACATCATAATATTGTAAATTCTACAAAAAATACTCGTACTGTCATGATCAAATGTTTCGCGATCAGAAACAACGTGCAGCTCGTCAACGTCTTCTAAGACGCTCAATGCACCGCCGACACCTCGGCGAGATTTGCCCGCCTCCTTGCCGGACATCGCTTCTGTAAAAAAAAACGTCGCTTCATTGACTATAAATGTAGCTAGTCGTGTCAAAAGGTAATGATTGTGTAGGCAATTCTTGTCCCTTTACAAAGCTAGCGCACGTGGTTAACGCGACATTAACTTTAATCATAAGGGATCGGAGAAAACAGCACGGGGAAACCACCTAAACAGACACTACAGTGGATCTTTGTCCTTTCACGTCGCAGGTTCCATACGCCTGCAGAGAACACACTCATGTCGCACACTCCGCTCAGTCTATGATAGTTGTCGATTATTTATAGTGAGATGACGAGATAGCGGATAGGTACGGGGACTACCCAAATCCCATGGGGCAGCGGGCTTAGTGGTTAGAGAGTTTAACTTTGAATCCAGGGGTGCCCGGTTCGAATCCCGCTCTAACCAGTATACTGTGGCGTTTTTCGGGCTGGAAACGCCGTAAACCCCATTGCCCATGGGGGTCTGGGTAGCCCTTGCAGTGTGGTGTTGTTGGGGCTTTTTCCCTCTGACGTTTGCTGTGCTTCAAATGCTCTAAATGTGCTATCTATATCGCTTACCTCCCCGCTATGTTGTCATCACATTGTAAATAAACATGGACCTATCATAGACTTAGCGCAGTGTGCGACATATGTAGTTTATATTTAGACATTTGGAATCAGTGACGTGAATGGAAAAAGGTCAATTGTCTGCCCAGACTCGGTGGGTTTTTCACACTAGGTGTTTTCCCCACCCCATTATTAGTGAGGCTAATCAGATTGTCGTGTTAACCACACTGATAGGCTTGCTTTGTAAAGGGCCAAGAATGGCCTATCACAACGATTACTTCAGTAATCAGTCTATAAATTCAATACAATTGAATACAAATCCCCATTGGCGCACGGAATTATAGAGGCTTTTTGTCCGAAAAACGCCACAGATGCCTTGAACTGATTTGAGAGGGTCTTTTGCATTCACTTTTGACTTGGTCTGAATCGTAGCAGAGGCTTTATAATTCTGTTTTTCTCTGGCTACCACGCATCAACGTTAACATCAGAATTATGACAAATACGCCAAGTACTCGTGTGACCTGATCGCAATAAGATGGAAGACTTGAAAATCGAAATCCGAAACCACCTACGTCGCTTATCCATTAAACGTAGCTATATACGCTGGAAAGAAACGGAAGAGGTTTCTGCATCAGTAACTATTCAATATATGAGGCAGTTTCGATAATCGCAGCACACAACAATCGTTAATGGACTCGAGTCGATGTATACTACGCAAATGTAGCCGCATTCATTGTGCGTCTGAAATTGTACTTACCATCCACCATATTATCTCAAAGCGCCGCCAACCGCGAGCGTTTCGTGTTGAATTCTTTACAGCGCAAGGCCGCGGTAGAACGAGACGTGTGGTTTATTGTGCTCGGTAATGTGTCGAACTTCCGTTTCTCATTAACGGAAATGATTAGCTCAATCGAGATGAATTGAACTCGCTAATGTTCTTATGATTAGAGATCACTTCGGGTATTTGACGCACGTTCGTTGTGTGCCCTAGATGCCGTATACGACGTCGCGGTATGGTGCTCATCGTTATTAAACGTCATCTGCCGAAAAAACAAAAGAAACAAGATTCCCCTTTTCGATATTTTGTCCACTTTCCACCGTATCATTCAACATTGTTATCCATTTCATGCTCACTGTAAATGTACATAGTCGTATCTAACATTGATCTGCATTATCTGTATACTGTTAGATGTTGATTTTATATAATATAAGTAATTACATTATAGTCTTAGACCATTAGGGTATTGTTTCATGCAAAGTGTGTTTGACAGCTCTGCTAATAAGTACACTTTATACAAAGGAATTTCATTTCATTTCAAATCGGTAAGTTCCATGTTTGCTTGAGCCAATCTAACGGATCCCTCCTGATATCCGGCAATGTATGCAGCCTTTAATTAAACTGGTTTACGATATATACGAAAACATATAAATCAAAACATTTAAAGAACTAATATATTTTAGTCAATATTAAATGTGACTGAAAACGGAATACAGAATTTTCATCGATCTATATTAAACAGAGTCTCTCTTTTACGGCCGTTTTACTCAACTTATGTCCTGTTGGCTTTCCATTCAGACAACCAACTTCCGGTCGACGGACGGAAGCGCTCTAAAAATATCGGAGCTATTGATCGATTGTGGCGTTAGCCGCCAAATTCCTGACGGTGTCTACATTAAAATTTCGTGATATTTAGTTATATGTGATGACGTACGACGGAATAGGGAGCATTCCATTATGTTAGAGAGGGGGGTAGTTAGTGCAGGGTTGCGAGCGATTGACTATGAATCCAGGTGGCACTACTTAAATTCCCGCGACTATCTAATATACTATCTTTGGCGTATTTTAGGGCAAAAGGCCCCTTAAACGCCGTCTGCGTATGTAGATCAAGTGGGATTTGAATTACATGAGCGATATCTGCTGTAGCAATGAGATTGGAAGAGCGTTCCGTAATTTGGGACCTGTACAGAAAAAGAGCGCCTATCGGACGTAATGAGACCACATGGTTTGAGTACAGCCGAGTTTGCATCACACGACCGCCAAAGGCGTGTAGGAAAATAGGATGTTAAGAAGCTCGTTAATATACCACGAGTTCTGAAGACCGAGAAATACAAAAAATTTAAAGATACTATTTATTCTGTCACGAATCAGAAGCCAAAGAAGACTGATTAATGAGGGAGTCATTCGACAGAATTTACTTCATTAGAGAATATGACACGTGGTATTATGTACACGAGACAAACGATCAATGGCTATAGAGGGACAGCCGAGACGTGAACTATTACAGTAGTCGGAGAAGTAAACTATTACAGTAGTCGGGTTTTCACGTGACCGATAAAAGGATCACAGTAGCCGCAACTACTTGTGAGATACAAAGGTAGAGTTTAAGGCGAGGTTTTGATGCTAACTTTATAATTAAATGTCAGTCGCACGTACAACATTGCCCTGTTACAACCCTAATATATTTTTATAATAAACCATTCCACGACAAATCTTTCTCAATATTCATGCACGAAAATCTTGCTCATTTCCTATCGTGGAAGGCGCGGGAAAAAATCCCCGGTTTATGCTGGTTCGAACTCGCAACCTCTCGCATGAAAGGTAGCGCTTCTAACCACTACACCACTGCGCCAGCGTATGCATCTTATAACCTTATACAGTTAGTGTGATCCGCGCGATATTTGGTCGTATGGAGGGATTGGATTAATTCATTAAAAACACTCAAAGGACAAACCAATATCACCTACATCGCCGCCTGCGGCCGCCAAAATTTATATCACGCGGCAATGTCATATTTGACTAAAATACGTAACAGATCCTAACATCATCGATTGAGCCACGGCCGCTTGTGAACTGGAAATTAACGAAGAAACGAGGTCAATATCAGCGTGTCATTTCACAAAACATCGCTATTATTGTTTGAGTCGAGACGTCGGCGTTTACATCCTTATGAGGGCTAAACGCATTTCACGGTTGAAATCGCGGACTTTATTGACGATGCTCTTGAGCTGAAACGCCCGACGAGGACACTCTCCTGCGTGCAGCGAACGTGAGTTGTTAAGATACGCGTAAAATTACAAATTGACTGATTATTACATGGCTCAAGGCAAAACCGGATTTTCGCGTCCATTAATTCAGGTCACCGGACCCGCAGTAGATTGGCGGTATAACGATGGATGGGTTTGGGGGAAAATCTTTTTTAATTTCGCGTAATAAGACTCCAAACGGAAGAAGGATAAAATA
>WURV02171326.1:0-14271 GCA_011762755.2 Epimenia babai | reverse complement strand
GATCTATATCTCTGCAGTGAGCCATAAAGGTGTTACCACTTAATTTGCTTATATTTGAACTGACTCACACGGCTACCGCAATGAGTTCTAAACATTAGCTTAGAAACTGCTTATCTAGTTTGCTTAATTATATTTACTTACGGCTTAGTATACTCACTGTACTGATGGTATAAGCTGATGATGACGGTCCCCTCGATGTGCGTACAGATCGGATTGTTCGCCTGTGAAGATATCGAAGGTTTACAAAATCACCTGTGTGTACAGAATATCGTTACCTTTGAGTACCAAAATCGATATTTGATATAATATAACGCAATATAATGATATTCAGCTTCAGACGAACGCGGCCTTCACGCAATGTCTAGTACAATATAGCCTAAGCCATAATACGATGGTAGTAACAATTGGTGTTGGGACGTCAATACGCTGCAGCACTCGATGACACGATAGGAAATGAGCAAGATTTTCGTGCTTGAATATCGAGAAAGATTCGGCATGAAATGGTTTATTATAAAAATATATTAGGGATGTAAAAAGGAAATTTTGTACGTGCGATCGACATTTAATTATAAAGGAGCACAAAACCTCGCTTTTTTCTTTCGTCGGCAATATTCAACGATGATTTTGTAATCTCAGACTAATCGAGCATAATACTTATCATAAGTGGAGATAACTCTGTACTCACCTTCGACGTACAAACATACGTCATCCAATTAGAGATGAGATCACTGTGTATTCATCCATTTGACGTGCAAATACCATTTATTCAAGTAGAAATAACTTCGTTTCCATAGCTTTTCACTCACTGAGCATTAGTAAAATAATTGCACAATTTAGATAGTGAAGGAGGCAGAAATTACTCATTTTTCTGGACTATTATTGGTCCATTATAAAGGTAGCCTGTGGTTTGGACGACAAGCGAATTTGCCTAAGTTATAGGCATAATGAAGACGCCGTGGTGAATATCATGGAGTCTGAGGCAACGACACGGAGGAGAGTTAAGCGCCGCAGACACAATCCAGATAGCGTCTGATGCACAGCACGTCGGAGAGAAGACGCCCTTACAACACCGCAAGGACCACCCAGATTCACATCGGCTGCGTGACTGTTTTAAGGTTCTAATGCGTTTAGGGCAAAAACGTTAGTGGTAGGACTAGGAATCGATCCATGGTTGTCTCCCCATTGAGTCAATACTCGCATTACTATGCACGTTTGCTACAATTAGAGAAGAGTTAGGGTGTCGACAATTCTCGTCTAGGAAGATTCTTTCTTTCTCCATACCCGATATTAAAATTACCCGAGTTATGCTATTGTAGAAGAAGCGCTTGCTATTTTACAGGAGCTATTCAGGTGGACGTAAAATGAAATAGAAATTTAGTTTTTTTAATGAATCTTTATGCGTGTGGCGCTAACATACAATTTGAGTGGCTTATTTATACCCATACAACAAGCGACTACAAGCACGGAAATGTTGTTCGTCTTATACATAAACAAAAGCGATTCCCATATTTATGCGATTTCGAACACTGAAGTCACTTTCAAGTGCTGTGCCCATGTCACAATGTAAGAGACACGGAATAAAATCTGTCTTCTCAACTTAGTTGCTAGAACAGAAGACTGGAGATTAAAAGGCGTTTGTTCGTCGCCCCAAACGTACCCAAAGATCAATTCTGTGTATTTGTTATGCGTCAATTTGTTATCCCTTTGATTGACGGGCGGACTTGCTAATGTTGTCCTTTGTATGCGGGCGTCGTTATTTACGACTGGGATAGAGAACACATGTTGGCGCTATATCAATATTGATTCCAACGCGTAAAACAATACGACAGACGCGAGCTGTATTGCAAGTAATTAATTATACGTCGATTCGATGAAGATGCAAAGGGAGACTACTCCGATGTGTTCGAGATTGATAATGATTGAAGGGCAAGATTAGGATGGACAGCTGGCTTCATTGAACAGCATAATAACCACTTAAGTAAATGGCTGACCAGGTGATCTGACACGGAATTGTGTGCCATTATCGAACGAGAGTCAATTAAAATCGCACTAACAGAATAAATAGCTATCAACGCCTCTTAAATGCAGACGATGGAGACGAGGGACTGCGTTTGGCCAAAAACATTCACCTAAGTTATATCAACCATTTGTTTCGTCTCTAATATCACATCATAACGCATATGGGTTATAATTGTAAGCCTGTTTTATAATAGCATCGAAAATGTTCTATAATGATCAATTCAATAACAACTTGGAAGCATATGATTTAGGTGTAAGACCCCTAGATTCGTAACCCATCGATCGTGGCTCAGAAACCGATGGCTTATCGAGTTTCTGTGATGATCTTCAGCAAGATATATGTTATATGTTAACAGCGAGTATTAATTCTGCTATAAAAGAGGGTTTACGATGATGACGCATTCTTACATTGTTTTAGGCACTAAAGCGGGCGACTGAATATAAGTTTATTAGTTAATTACAGTCTTAGCGCTACATTACCGTGCAAAATTTATTCAGAGATAAATTACTTACCCGGAAACTGAACTGCGATTCATCTTCTCTTATGCTATTTATAACCGATATTAGAATTTGTGTTGTTACTTCAGTAACTCCCGACCATAGTGTTAAGTTTTAAGTTGTTTTCCCACCCAACCGCGTTCTTGTTTTACCGCCTAGTTATCGCGGTGCGTTACCAACTAACTACATCGTCGTTTCACCATCTAAATACTTACTCAGCTACGGGGAGAAAAGCACAGGGAAAAACCTATACCCTGATGGAACTCGAACCCACGACCCCAGATAACCGGTCTGGTGCTCTACCAACTGAGCTCCGCACCAACCCCGTAGCTCTAACGGTCATTAGAGAAGGCAGGACCTAATATCAGCGGCAGCAAGCTTTATTACTCAATTACTTCCCCGCTAAATATTAATTCGAGTTGCCACAGATAAATTTTACTAGTATGTACTTATGGTTTACTCGGCAGGAACAACGGTAATAGAACCTTTTCACAATGATACGAGGAAGAAACAAATTTGGTATCACCCCCTGATTCGAACCTATCAACTTCTGGTTCGGAGGTAGGAGCTCAACCAACTGATCTATCACTTTCCCTGCGAAACACTATTTATAACGACGCCGCAGGCGCGATAGCTGACAAGAGTTTCATTCATTACTGAACTGATGCGAGCTCAGAAAATTCTTGCCAAGACGTTATCAGGTCGTGAACCCTCTCAGCGAAATCACATAGCGTCTCCTCGCTCGGTTTCACGTGTGCAAATATTACATTAACGATAAGATAGATACCTTCCAAGCTAATCCACCATAGTAGTATCGACTTCACGGGATTTACCCAAATATTGACCCAAATTATTAAACACGTAGATTTACTCAGAGGAAACCGGGTTGTCAGCGAAAGACAAATGTTTAAACATAAGTGGAGTTGTTTATTTTTGGTAAGTAGACAACTGCTACGATATTAGCTAGTTTATTTAGACGTACATATTTATCACGGTAGATTTCTACATGATAGCTTTCGTTTATGTAAACCGCCGTTGTCTATTTGGCAATGTTATATTTTTGCTCCTATGTACAGCCAGTGGTTTTCTTTGCTCTCTTGGGATATAACAAAGTGGCGCATCCATAAGCTGAGCGTGTTTTGTTCTGCCAGTCAAATGTTGCTGGAATACACCGAATACACTAATTGGAGGAACGGGTGAACGAGTTTTTGTATGACCACGTGGTTTTATGACTACTTTATATACCAACGACTATACAGTAAATCAAGGTTTTTTCTCATCTTTGATAGCCTCTGACAATACCCATACGTACAGACAAGATGAACGTTTTAAGAGCAGCTTTTTACGGAAAAGTTTTCCACCGATGTATACACTGTACCTACAAAGGCGTCGCAATGTACGGTATCAATGGCTATTTGAGATTTTTTTGCGGTACTGAGCAAAGTATCAAGGGTAACAGAGATATATGTTATATCTCGTTATGTTTATTCGCACTGGTAACAAAAACGCGTCGTAGTCGCGAAAATATTCAGCAAAAAAAATCAAACGCAGGGGGAAAAACTTCCGTTGCGCCATAAGGCGTTCCCCCGTCTCTGTGTCTATACCTGAATCGATTTATAATATAAGGGATATAATATTTAAAATTTTTTGTTTACTTATAGTGGACGCGATCAAAAAAGATCGAATTATTAACATATTCCAAGATGGCTCACTATTAAGTGACTCAACGTGATTGACGTCCGTATGTATACATATCGTCCCCTTGTTGATGAAGGAAGAATATATTGATGTTTGGTACAGATTATGGTGCGTGAGGCGATACCTTGTCAGATAATCTCTCTCAACTTATACACCAAGGGATGAATATGTGAAAGTTTGATCCTGACATAAACCCTATCGACTATTACAGTGTGTCATACTACTGTCTCATTTTTTGTTGTATGACAAACCGTCTCCAGTGGTTCCATCAAAGTTATGCCGCGTTGTAAATGGGGCATAGCATTGTTATTTCAATTTCGTTTTTAACTGCAGCGTTGCGTTTGCCACAGCGACCTATCGAACGAGTACCTTTTGGATGCATGTGCGCTTTGCTCTTCTCCAGGCCAGTTTGAGCAGCCGTCTTATCAGTTACGGAAGTTGAGATGGCTTCTTGTTTGTTTAGTATGTAGCAGTATTAGATCGAAAAAATGTTTGAAAGGGATTATCAAAAGATGCTTTGGTGCTTAGTTTCCGCCCCACCTCTAACTACGATTTTTTTTACCCTAATTCTATGTCTGCTTCCAATCTGTTTACTTCACTGTCACTGCTTTTGGCCGAGCTCACTACGCATGCGCACTGATTGATTCTAATGAAGGATACTGCATATAACGAAAGATTGTGGCAATCTTAGTCTCAGTAAGATCGAGAGACGTGGTACATTAAGGTATTTAAATATAATATAGAATACCCTTTTCGGAACAAACTTATAGTTAAAGTTTGTACACCCTGCCACCGATATGTATATCAAATATCTATAACAAGCATGATAAACTACAAATTGAATGGCTGGATGTGCGATGTTAGAATCGTTAACGTAACGTTAATGAGAGTACGCGTTATGGTTATATAAAGGTTGGTGTGATGACGTCAGTCTGTACGAATAAATACGTGGCTGTATGTAATGAAGCATATCTTGTGCTTGCGAAAGCTCGTGTTTTTTAATGAATTTCCGTTAGTCTTAAAAACTGTTCCCGTGTGTCTTTATATATATTTATTCAGTTAGTCGAGCGAGTCGTACCTCTTCTTCTGCGCATTTTGCGATAAAATTAATTATCACCTAGACACACACTCATGTCTGTACATGAAAGATTGTTTTCACAACGCTGCTAATGGAAATAAAACGGTTGAAAAAACAGACGCTTGAAAAACGAGTATAGTCTATTTTAGTGAATCTGATCAATCAACGCCGATTCGCGCAGTCTGAAGGAAACTAGGCAGACAACTCTGTTATTAACTCGATCAGATTAGCTCCCCTGCGCGATAGAGTTGGGTGGATATCTGGATCACTTGCTGCGTTAACGAAACCGGTAGGCGGCGTTCAAATAACCGATGCAATTTCCAATGAAGATCAATTACATACTGTTTCTAACTTCGGGACGGGTACGTACGTGATTGGAAGACTTCCGCTTGGCTAGTCGTTGACACGTTGCACGTGAATGGGGCATTCGATGTTCGCCCTTGGCCCTCGCGTTTCATATACTACATTAACTGCACATACTGTACAGCATATGCTGTTGGCATGAATGAGCTGATAATCTTGAATTACTGTTGGCATCCTGCTCGATATCACCGCGCTTCCACGATAATATCATTAACATCATTTTTCTTCGAGGCGTTGTGCCGTAGATTGTTCACATCGGTGAAAAGGTGTTTATACTTAACTATTGTGTTCTTTCAATTTGTTTTATGATTTTCTACAACCTGTTACAATTGTGGCCTCATTTTCGATCGGCGAAGGATAAACCTAATGGAACACACTCCATCAACAAAATCTTATTTGCACACTATGTTTATTATACTTATGATATATGCACCGATTTTGGGGAAGTTTACGTTGTTTCAAATAAAAACTATAGCAGATGTTTGGTGGTTGTTTTATAGCGTATGCAGTCGATGTCTATACATGATCCACACGTGGATATTCCACCTGACAAGAAATCGATTTTCTTTTGCAAAGCGCTTAACCAGAAACCTGTTCCCGTTGATTTCCTTTTGATCCCGTCGGATCGGTGTGTATCCCGTCATGCCTCTCCTGGCCTACGCGTATAACCATTATCATGCGGAACCGATGGTTGCGCAACGCTAGTCATGACTCAAGATTAATCGACAACGGCGTGACATCATACAACGACCTGATATCATACACCGACGTGACGTGTTACAAAAATATGTTATCATACAAGGCCGTAAGGAGTTACGGCGATAGGCTACCATACTCCAGAGTCACGTGTTATAACAACGGCGTGACATCATACAACGACCTGATATCATACACCGGCGTGACGTGTTACAAAAATATGTTATCATACAAGGCTGTAAGGTGTAACGGCGATAGGCTACCATACGCCAGAGTCACGTGTTATAACAATAGACTTAGGCTATCATTCAACACAGTGGCGTGGGATAACTGTAGGCCGATAGGCTATCATACGGCAGAGTCGCGTGCCATACCGATCGGCTATCATACAACACAGTCAAATGGTACAGTGTTAGGCTATCATACAGCGAAGTGGCGTATCACAACGATAGGCCTCATACACCGGAATCGCGTGTCAAAACGATTGCCTATCATGCAATAGAGTCACGTTCATTACATCATTCGCTTGAAGATTTAACAACAACCACAATAATAATAATTAATTTGTTTTGAAGCGCCCTTATAACTAGTATGTCTCTAAGGCGCCTATATACATTTCGTGTGATAACTAATTATATTGCATAACGCAATAGAATGTACATATAGGTTGAATCATAGCCGAACACACCGTTAAATAAAATGAAATTCTAATTGATTTCTAGTGCCCTTCCAACACATGGCAATTAAAGACACTACACAAATTTATGGTTGCTGTGACTAAATAGAAATGCAAGGAGTATAAGGAATACAAGGAATACAGTTCAAAGTCGAACTCGGTATACCATAAGTGAGTCGAGAAAAAAACATATAGAGTAAGATCTTGGATAAAGAAAAATAATTAACACAATCTAAACTACAGTTCATAGCATAAAACTGAAGTCATCCCTAACTTGCATCCCTAACTATGCCTCCGCTCACATATGTATCTACATTATTGTACTTTCGCTGTATATGAATGTGTGTTTTATAGTTTTTTTCCTGATTCACCTTGTGTGCGAGAAACCGAGTGTTTAAATGTATTTCGTTAACTATTTTTATGCACTCTAATACACTATTGTATATACACTATAAAGTGTTTGCTTTGCTGAATGAAATAGATCGTACATGAAATTCATAATATCAACAGGAGGGAGCGGGAGATGAAGACGAAGAAAGGTCTGTTTGTACGGTGTGTTAACAGTAAGCGGTAGAGACATTTATCTTGTACATGTATTCGTGTTATCTATTCACCGCTCTTCGTCCCTCAGGTAGCGATTTTCGTATTATACACGCATGAACGCTATCGGCAGAAAACCGACCCGCTAGATGCACGATCGCCGCATTTTAGCTGCCGTGATTGCGGTAACATCGGAATAATATCGAAGTATCATGATTTCGCATTTTTATGTGCCTACTCTGATACATATGCATTATTTATATCAATTTTACATCGAAGTTGATGTTTAGTTTTATCGAGTTAATCGCGAAGTTTCCTTACTCGTTGCCGCTTGAAGTTCAGTTGATAGATTTAGAGATTTTGACTTGCGAGTATCTCTTCCGTCGAAGTCCCAAAGTATCTACGGATATTATATTTATCGCATTCATAATTGATGTGTTCACGTACTGTGTTCCGAAAAATGCTGATTGTTTGGCGGATGCACCGTTTTCGAAAGATAACACGTTTTTAACATCATCATAAAACTGTATCGACGAGTATCGCCATTATTTCACACGACCCTTTTCGTCGCGTATCAGGCCAAGAAGGTGTTTTACAATGCAAAATTATTAGAACAATTTTCTTGATTTAAAATAAATTCGCTGTGTTTCAAAATATAGTAGGCAGCCTTACTAACTAACGGAAAACTAATTAGTCGATAATTGACTTCTACACGCCGAAAACATAAGTTACAAAAGCGAAACAGTACGTTAGGATTTCGTACGAGATGCCGGTGGGACGGAAACGCTATCAAGTCACAAGCAAACCAAGCGTAAAAAAGTCTTCCGGAAAGGACGGTGACCATTCAAAACGTAAGTTTGTATACCGGAATTAACTACTATATCCCGATGACAATTTTTAACACGGCTGCTCAAGACGTCATGTTTTTTGTTTATCTCTGTAAAAGAGAGTGTCATCTCATTCCAATATTCTTTCGATCAATAATCTTCTGTCAGCGTGTTCTCAAAAGGTTGTCAAATACCGATATGCACGGTACGATACGTGAAATGAAGAGTAATTTCTATCGAATAACTGAGATTAAGATGAAGACGAGTTTTCTTCTGTCAAATCACGCCCGCTTTGTGGCTGTTCACAATTTTTTACAGGACCACGGTTATAATAGCAATTGAAAAGATGAGTCGCTGGAAACAGTCACCTTGGTTTTCGCGTTGAATTCAATAATATATCAATGTACTATATTATATTGGATAATGTTGGATATAGGGAGACAACACTATGAGACATAAAATTCCAATGTTTCATACGTTATTCCAATGAAGAACTTTTGGAGTTTTTCAGATCCTTCATTAAGTTTTCGAATATATATGATTATGAAGGGTCTCTCTCAAACCCTTGGACGATTTCGAAAAAAAAACACACACAAGCGAAGAGACAGACTGACGGATTATATGATATTATATTAAATACCTCGTCGAGTGTAATGATTGGGCAGAGATGCTGCGTTTATTGTACAAGAAGAAATATAATAGATCTCGGAAGCCTCTTATTACTCTTGATCTGAGTTAGTCGATTCAAGTTTTAACGTTTGTTGCCACTAAACCACGCCCTTTCCCGTAAACAGTACGAAATATGGACCTAGTCATGCGATGTCTCGGGTCGGAAAGGATTCGACTGTCTTTGGGCTATATGGAGAGGAATGCACAGGAAAAACCTACACCCGTGATGGGACTCGAACCCACGACCCCCAGATAACTACATAGTAGTACAGATATCTACCAGTAGAGCACCAGACCGTTTATCTGGGGCTCGTGGGTTCGAGTCCTATCAGGGGTGTAGGTTTTTCCTGTGTATTTATTTCCAGCTAACTATAGAACTACATTGGCTATCCTAATTACCATCGCATAGATTTGGGCTGTGTCTCAATTATGTTAGAGAGAGACCCCTAGCTACATTATCTCTCACCCAGTTTTATGATCATGATCCCACGAAACGAGTTCTCGAACCAGTGTAATGACGAATCATGATTGGTGTGATAACTCTTTTAACCGTAATTTTTTCAGTGAATTCCTCTCCAGCTATTCAAGCAATCACGTTGGCTACCACCAATGACAACATGTTCCCTTGATGTATTGCATTAGGAATAACAGGGCAAATTTATATGACGAGAAACATTGATTTTCCTAGTAGAAATAATGGTATACGTTAACTGTCCTGAATGGCTTTGGGAATGATGAGAATTGGGAATAATGGAACCCCCTGATTGATATTCTTTGTCCGTTCAGACCTAACGAAAACAGGGGTAGTATTCTTGGTGTAATTCGCTGCGATACTACATAGTGTGCTGCCATACTACATGGTGTATCAAAGCGAAATAATTTCGCAATCGTCTGAAGACGAGCTTACAGTGCAATTAAAGCCACGATATGGCTCCAAAAACAACGCTATGGAGTTCCTAGGTACATTCTGTTCGTCGGAATAAATAACTACGGAATTAGAAATCATGCGATTCACTGATTCCTATTTTTATATGTACGTAGAAAATGCACTGGAAAAAACGTTATCCCCGGGGGATCCGAACCCACGACTTCCAGATAGACGGTATGTTGATTCATAAAGTAATTTATTTATAGAACTAACATGACCGCCGCCGTTAACCTTTACGTCGATATTTCTAACACTGCGAATCAGCCGTTTATTTATATATTCGATCACTGTTCGTTTTACATATATTGTCTATATATTATTGTTTATCGTGGGTGGCCATCCTGCAAAGCTAAGACGGAAAAGTTGTCAGAGAATGTATATAGAAATGACGAGGAGTAAGTTTGTCCCTGTAGCTCAGTAGTTAGAATCCAAGGCCGGTATTCTGAAGGTCGTATGTTCGAGCCTTAATAGAGGCAAGGTTCTTTCTGTGCATTTTTCTAGTGTTATTCGAAGAACAAATCTGGTGACCCCTTTATCACTTATAGCCCGTGTGTGTGTGGTGTGTGTCTGAGTGTGTGTGTGTGTCTCTCGCAGTGTGTGTGCCTGCGCGCGTGTGTTGTTACATGACTCTTATTTCTATCGCTCGGACGTGGAGTCAACTCTTTTCTCCCCGATTACAGTTTGCCTTTTTCACCAGTAAAAGACTAATTGAGAATTTTGGTGAAGGTGTCTACTTAGCCTAGGCTAACAAGCATAATGGTAATTTTTGGGCCGTATTGTCCTTTCGAGGACATTTGTCAATATAGGCGAGTGTATACTGAATCGTACGAACAGATCGCGATATAGGAAGCGAAGTCACGATTTCCTCCCGGAAGTCAGATGTAATTGGCAGAAAAGGAACGACTCACTGGTCACCTTCACTAACAAAGTTTTGCTAGTTGTTAATTGGCTGATGAGCACAGTACTCGCAATGTGTGCGAGACGTGGCTCCTTAAAATATTGCGTAATGCGCATAAACCTTACCAACATGAATTTTTTATTCAGTGTTAGGAATGTATCTTAACGTAAACGTTTATATATAAATAAAGCATGGCATACATTCCTAGCCGATCTGGATAACGCAACAAACTGATAGGCCCTCTATGGCGGGGATAATACAGGTATTGAAGACTATCAACGGTTGACCATTCCTTCATTCACGCCACTGGTTGCATATGTTGCCAGAGAGTATGAATTGCACGCCGCAGAATCCTCTAAATTCGTGGATAGTTGGGGATTATTCATAATGAGATAGTCTGAAGGTTAGCGCGAGACCATCTCGTCGCATCCGAAACACATCCGTCCAAGGGAAAAATCTCATAAGCACATTACACTCACTACTCAGACCAATAGGGGCAGCAGGGATTTGGGGGCTTTTTGCTCGATACCGCCACAAGTTGTATGTTGGGAGGAACGGAGATCACTCCGGGGCGTTCTGTATTTTAATCTCAACGATCTATTCATTAATCCACTTTACCCAATTCTTTTAACGAAACAGTACTTCACTGCATAGACAATAGAAAACTAGACACATGACGTATGAGTTAAAGGCTAACTGAATGTAACCTCCAATTTAAATTGCCCATGTCCGACTTCTCAAAAGGCGAATGGTCACAGAGACTCCGCAGAAAACTAAACGAGATACTGTAGATACGAAATTATATATAACTAGCAGAGGAATTTAACATTTTTTCCCTCTAAACATACTACCCCTTGTCGACCCAGTCGTAAACGGAATTGTTGTACAAGTCACGTCGGTTGCTTCACGCCGCCTTTAGATAGAAACGAATAACATCGTTGCTATTCCTGCTATTTCGAGATTTGGATTGTCTGAAGTGATTATTAAGTACCGTATTGGCAGGAACAAATATCGCGGCCACAGTTGCTTATCTCATTCATCATACATTATTTATTGACGCATATTTCGCTGAAGACAATGCGCTCTGTTCCGTCAGCTTTCATCACCGCTATCGAATACCAGCAGTTTCTTCTCTAACCATGACATGCTTTTATGAGTCACAGATCCTTCCAAAATTCCTTGGATTAAATGTAAAAGCCTTCCAGGTTAACAATACCAAACAAAATTTAACATGTCGAAAAAAATAACGTCGAAAATAATCGTCGAATTAGCTCCGTCGGTAGAGCGCCGACCTTTGGAACAGAAAGGTGGCAAGCTCTCATCCCAGGGAAAACCAACTCCATTTTTTTATTGAATTCTTAGATAAGGCACTTTATCCACATTTCTATGATCGATTTAGCCATAAGTGAGTACCAGTGGCAGTTATTCTGGCAATACGCATTATTATGCATGGCATTGACAAAGTAAGTTTGGCAGAGGCTTGCTGACGTTTGTTTACAAAGCTGCCTTCACCAAGCAATGACTTGTTGTTCGGACAATCTTGGTTGATAATCGGTGACGCAAGTCAGGATTTTTTCGATAAGTATAGAACTTTAGTTACTGCCGTTTCTGCGCCGTATATTGGAAGCAGAGTGACGTATAAAAGTAGCTAATTTAGAGTGAGTGAACTGAATCGGTTTCCGTTCACGGCTCTACAATTTAAGTCTTTAAAAACTCTACTGTTATTTCAATCGATAAGAAAAGTGTAGTTTAGATATTCAAATTATTTTTGGTTTACATTTTTACAAGCTCCTTATTATAGCATATTTCCAACAATAATAAAAAGGGAATACTTTTGTACTGTTTTCATGCACTATAATGTACATGCTTTTAAGCCGGGACCAGATGGTGCATTTTTAAAGAAAATTGGAAGTCAGAGCGTTATTATTGCGGGAACATCCCATTACTTCCAATCCCCTTAGGTCCACCGACAATTTTACCCTTTTATCCGTCCTCTTCGGTCCCCAAGCCCATTTTTGCATTTTAGGGCTGAAGTCCCCTTAAGTCTAATGTTGGCCCGTATAACGGCTTCTGCATGTTGTGATAGAGGTGTTATTGTCCCTACTATAAATGGGGACATACCCATTATTTTCAATGATTAAAATATGTACAGGTATGGGAAAACCGCAAATCGTTTTTTTCATGAGTATATATTCACCTCTCGTTATCGCATGCTCAAAGAACTGTCCACTATTGTGAAAGTGCTAAAGAACTAACGCAACGACCTAAAGAAAACAAAGGTTTCGGGTCTCTGTCTGACACAATAAAAATTGGCGCGGTTCTAATAGGAATATCAATTTATTTCCACATGGTAGGACTAGGAGGTGGGTCTCCGCCAAATGATAATTACTGTTTATAGCAAAAACACAACACCGGGTAACTGCACGTTCAGAAGACACGTATTCCTGCGCTTGTGTAGTGTGTGAAATTCTGGTCATTTTTATCAATATAACCTTTGCCCGCCCAAGTGTTATGCATTAACCATTGCAGCACACTTTTCTATGAGAAAATTGTTACGCAATCATATACCAGTTCGGATGACACATGAAACCCTCCTGACACATATTTGCATAAATACCCCTTCCCGTGTTTGTCTAAACAAAATTTAATGACATTTCCACATACTTAGAAAGCTGTAGCAATTCGTATCACTCATATAATGTTCACCCACGCTCGAAACCACTGTTGCGGGCAATCTTCCTTCACGTCCTATAATGATCTTGCCAATTTGCTTTTTTTGCTTACATAACAAATAGTTTGCCAACGCGGTATAGTTGAACATCGGCGGCGCGGTGGTGAATTCTTATAATACTCAGTTGTTTAATAGGCGTGTGGTCCGGAAACTGTTTCCATCTGTCTCTTCGTATTGTTAGTTCGTCAGTTTGTATACTGCGAAATTAATCCGATGTGTAAATGATGACATTTATATACCTCTCTTTGAAGCTACTTGCTTGCGTAGCTTACAACCACACGGTTTTCAACGAGTCATTGGTGAACACGGCTGAAACAGTCAAGCAGCTCCCGTTATTTTCCCAGTAGTTCACTGTACCGCTGCGGATGAATTCCAATAGATACCCTACTTAATAACGGTTACCTTGGAAAGCTATCAGGATAAAGATCCTCGCCGAAACATAACGTAAAAGGATAGAAAAAAAACATTTATTGTATCGGTATCAGCCAATACAGCCTGTCGGATGCGGGTACCAATGAAATTTTCAGCACTCGCTACCAGCCATGAAGAATAATCAAAAGCGACTAACAATTTTAGCTGGAGAGAAATGCACAGGAAAAACCTATACCCCTGATGGGACTCGAACCCACGACCCCCAGATAACCGGTCTG